>KN893228.1:14449-24962 GCA_000934455.1 Apostichopus parvimensis | reverse complement strand
TTGTGATTTAGTGTGTAAGTCAATGGGGCTTTTAATGGGCGTATGCTACCTTTAACTCCTGTCAGTTTTACCAACCTCCCACCTCTTACCTGCTGACAACCCTGACCCTACCCACAGAAAAGAAAAAGCTTCCCGCCCCCTCCCCCCCCCCAAAAAAAAACAGATTTAGTTTTCTCAATGTAACACTTAAATCACTATATCATAAAGCATTGTCCATCTCACACCTTTAGTTATCTCTCTTAGTATTCAAACTATTCAACCTAGCATATTTTTCATCTCACCTTTGTTTCTTCCTTCTGGGCAGCATGTGGAATGATGATGGAGGACTCCAAATGTTGAGTGAGGACGTCACCTCTGTTGCCCATTGTAAATACAGTTGACCTGTTCTTCAGGGACGGTTTACTGGAGAAGAGCCCTGACAACGATTGGTACAAAAACAAAGGAAAAGTTGTAATTAATTAACAGTATTGTGTATAGACCTACACAATTTATCATACATAGTTTGAAACACTACCTATGAAGAAGTCGTACAAATTTGCTAACGTTATTATAAATGAACAGACCAGATGGTCTGTTATGATATAATAATAATACGCACAATTTCTTTGTAATCTATGAGAACAATTTGTTAAGTTTCTTACTTTTTTGTTTTCACTTCAACTATGATTATCATTGATTAATATTGATGCACAACTGGACACTACCACTGACCCAAACTATGAGAAACAGATTGTTACAATCACTTGGTTGCTTGAATTATAGACTTATGAATATCGACCGTTTCATCCGATACAAAAACTTGTTTGTGACCCACATACTTAATTACCTGTAAATTGTTCCATTTGCAAATCCTCTTGCTTTAAGTCATATTTGCTACCAGTTAACTTCTGTGGACTTCAAGGAATGGATTATATTCCAGGTACCTTTTCTTAGTACTGGTTGAGCATTGTATCACCAGAATGAAACTTAGTCAACTATGCAGTGTTAGCTCAGTGGTTAACGCCGGTGCCTTCCAATCATATGAGGTCCCGAGTTCGAGTCACTCCAAGATTAATGTATGTCGTCCAGTTACAGAGTTGTTCACAATTGAAAGTTCATAATCATGGACAATAAATATGAAATCTAAGAGACTGACTTCGGTCAGCTTGCGGCTTTGATAAGCCAGTGAGGCTTCTTCGCGAGTTCCTGCTTGCAGGAGGATCTAAAATACATACATACATTTTTTCTACTTCAAGTCTTTTATCAAAGTTGGAGTGTCTTACCTCTTCTGGCCGTGTCTTCAACGCCCATCAGGTCATCTTTGTCTGCCACTTCATCATACTGCGAAAAGAAAATTAAAGAATTATAAACATGAACCTGGATGAACTCGTGTTGAATTCATTTGTGTTACAATTTCTCTATCTCTACTTCAATTGGTCTTGTAAAAGGGAAAGATCACCCAATCATCATCTTTCGCTTGTATGACAAATATGTTTGTGATCGCAAAAACTCCCAAAACTACCGCAGGGTTTAAGGGTTGTGTCAGGGAGGTGCCAATTTGTCTGTGAGTGATGTCACAGATGTCCTGGGAGGTGAAATCTTTCACTTCTTTATCTTATGACTAGATAAACAGTAGGTACTAATTTAGAATCCGTACCATTCGACTACCCGACAGGCTAATACCCAGGCTTTAATTCATTCCAGCAAATCATTCACGCGACGCACCTTTTCACTGACTGTTATTCTATTGATTTGGGAGACAGAAACCAAGCACACACGTTCAGCCGGATTATACAGTTGCTATTCTGCCGATTCGAAGTAAGCTTTCCCATTCATATGGTACGGATTCTAAAGTTAGGCCAAACATTATAAGCCCCTTATCCCCTGAATTCTACTCAGACCTGTCTGAACAAAAAATAATCTCTACATGTGTGCAAAGAAAATGTGGATTAAATTGTCGCAACAAATGCAAAATTGCTCAGTTAAGTTTTGAAACAACATTTATTCTACCGTAAACCCCATTTAAGGCTTCACAATTCCTCATGCATGGAAGTAACCTACCCCAATTTGGTTTACTTGTTGTTGCAGTACTGCTGGGTAATGTCTAGACTTAGGCCTAGGTTAGGCTACACACACACACACTGTAGAGGTTCATCAGATACTGCAACACACAAAATCCTTCCTTTCATATAACTAGTTGGTCCAGCTTGGTACCATGACTACCTCAATGAATGAGACAAAGACATTACTTAAGCCATTGATACTTACCTAGACAAGGCACCCAAGATAATATTGGCACCAGAAACCTAAGCAACTTGATCCACTTTCAACCCCAGTTTCCTTACATGAGACTGTAACTATGTGATCCATGACAATGTTACATCGAATGAAGCATCACTTGTCCCTTTGAGAGGGAATAAATACTGCACATGATCCTGGTTTAAGGTTTATGATTGATCTACACTGTGGACTGTGTCTACTTCTCACTAAGAACATGGTATTAAACACATGTACAATCAACACACATGCCCTGGAACACACACACTGAGTTGCAGCTAGCTGATTCACTCAGCACATACTTCAACTTGCTAAAAGAGATTTACACATCTCATTCAGCTTACAATACAATGCCTTCAAGAAATTGCATCTGAGTGAATATCAAATGTGTTACTTTTAAGGGTCTGTCTGAATACTATTGGTTACTAATTCTTTGCTATAATTATCATAACACAATAATAAAGATAAGAGACTGTTAATGGAATATCAATTACCTGCAGCTTCATGAGTCTTGAGATGTATCCCTTGAAGTAAGAGTAGTTGACTTTACTCATGGTGTCCACATACTCATCCCGTACCTCCTTAGCAACGTGGCGCTCGTTGGCAAGAAGAAATTCATAAAAGAACCTGCAGAGTACGGTGAAGACAAATGTTTGAAATTAAACCTAAACCAAAACAAACCCAACTATAAACAGAACTAAAAACAATCCAAGAGTACTTCGGTCTAGACATTTTCTCATTCAGTGTTTCATCATTCCTGGTTTCACTTAAGTGGACTAAGTGGAGCAGGGGATGTGTTTTTAGGCAATTTATTTTTCCTTTATATTTACAGGTTAAATATGGTAGTACAAGATTGTCACAAATCCTACCAAAGCCCAAAATATATATTTCGAAAAAAAAAAAGCAAACAAGCCATAAATTGTTCTCAAAAACAACAGATTTGCCAAATCTTTAATTTTAATGGCACTAGTGGGCCATCATTCAATCCAATACCAAGTGCAACTTAAAAAAGAATTATTTTCTAGAACCAGTTTTTAATACCTACCCAAATAGATATAATAATTAATGTTTACCATTTCCCAAAGCCAAACATCATTTTTCTTGCATAGAGGTTAGAGATTCTTAGTGCATGTACACATGGTGCATTTACTGCACACTATCTTACCTTGCTTTCAGTAGAGCATTCTGTTGAACTTGATAGTTAGCCATGGGTTTCTTCATCTGATTGATTTTCTGAAGTAAAAATTCTCTGATTTTTCCAATCGCCTGAAAACAATAATGAAAAGAGTGTGATGGAAAGTCATGCTATCACAAATGCTTTTATACCAGCCTGATGCATATTCATATTAGTTCATTACAACAGAAAACTATTAATGACAAACCGTGATGACTTGACCGCATCGTTTCAGGTCATTCTGTCCTTTTGCCATAGTACAGCAGAGGTGGTGGATACAGGCCCCTCTCTCTTCTAAGATACTTTTGACAATGTAAGCAAGTGGCCAGGGGGGTAGGAAGCTTCCAATAGTGGGGGGGGCACACAACATCAGAGGGGCACTTTCTCATTCCACAACCACCACTCATTATGCTATAAACCGATACACACCGGCCATATCACTTCAAATACATATGTGTTAGTGTGCTATAAATACTATTTATTGAGATTTTTTATTGTTAACCATGATACAGAAAGATATGGGATGCCATTTTAGATATAGTATGTACAGACTAAAAATAAATAATTAAACTAAAATATACAAAGGCTTAAGATATCCAAAAGACAGTTCTTCATCAAAGGGGCACATTTTATTTGCCAGTAGGGCACATTTGCTATTTTGGAAAAAAAGTGGGGGGGGGGCATGTGCCCCCAGTTCCCCCTGGCTCCTACCCCCTGCAAGTGGCAAATGCGATTTTCACTCAAACCAAGGTAAGCAGTGGAGAAATATAGCTTGCATTCCAGTTGGCATTCTTCACTTTTAATTGCTGGTTTTTCATATGCACTGCCATTTTTGGTAGTGCATTTGGTACCTACGGGCATTCCCCTTCTTTAAGAAATCCAGGCTTCACCACTGATACTACCACTGATCACCGATACCATTGGCATGAAAATTAGTCATAAAGATACATCAGTGACTGGATCATCATATGACTATTGTAGCTGAGGTGGTCAACTTGGAGAATATATTTTCCATTGAATATGTACCAATCAATCAATCAATGGGTAAAATATTGATAACATCCACTGTTGGTTGATCGGCACCAATGGTCAAAATGAACATCACTGACTCTCTAAATCTTGGATCCCATCTTCTTGAACGGTTTAATACTTTTTTTCCATCAATTATCTGTTGTCGTCAAATAGACAATAACCCAGAACAAAATTGCAGACATTGGGTTTTTCTCAAAAAAAAATTTGCAGATAAAAATATAATTCTTGCCCTATGTCTATTTAAGTGTCACACTGAATAGCTTTTTTTTGTACAATGCTTCAAGATTATATCAAGCAAAGACTTATTTACACGAGAACAATACAGTTAAAAGATTACAGTTACCTTCAGTTTCAAGTTTTCTAAGACGTCAACCACATCACGGCAAGATAAAGCTTCTTTGAATGACTGCTCCTTAACAAACGAGATTTTATGATTCAGCTCGTGCAATTGCTCCAAGAAGAACCTTTCCGTAACTGGCGTGTCTAGTATATGGCTGTATATGAGACGAAGGGTGAATAAAACTTACAAATCTTGTCTGGAATAAAGTATTCTTGAGCTAAAGGATATATTTGTCAACCGATCCATAATTTTGTACCAATTAATCTAACAAAGAGATTTACATAAAGGAGCTCTCTGGGCATGCCACAGGCAGCTGTCACATCGGTCTAATCTAATTCCACGAAACACAAGCTGACAAAGCTGCGGTCTCTGGCAGCAGATCATAATGGTACCATGGTGAGTTCATCACTGGTAGTAGAAACAATTCTGTTCAGCATTATTGAACAAGAAATCTGTTGAAACATTTTCCAACTTATTGTTATAAGCATTTCATAACTGGTGTTTTCTAAAAATAAAAAAATGTGTTCATTCGTTCGTTCATTCTACCAAACTGCACAAGTGGAACTTTGAACTAGTCAAGCAACCAGCGTATCTGGATGCAAGTTCAATTGTCGTGTTCGCATGCTGGTGAGCAGAGGATCGTGTTACTTAGATCACGAGATCAGTAAACAGTACAGATCAGAAATATAAGGACCGATGAGACAGCCCCCTCTACTGAACAGCTGGAGAACCCCATTGTGTAAAAGTAGTATAGAAGACAGATGACAGTAGACAGAAGACAGAAAGAAGACGGTAGACAGAAGTAGACAGACAGACAGTAGACAGACAGTAGACAGAAAGAACTAAATGATACGCTTCCAGCTAAAATGACAAAACTTTTCGTTCACCGCTGGGCAAACCATTAGGTTCCTTCGGAAGTAAGTTGCAGCTATGGCAACCGCTTGAATTATCATCACTAAAAGAGTACTGAAAATTAACATTTTCTTCATATTTAATACTTTTGTGACTCTGATACCAGAGAGCATTTTAAAGCCGAAACGTTTCAAGTACTTAGAATCCTAAGAGCCGTGAGTGACAGACTAAAAACAATATGTCCAAGGAAATACACATGAAAATTCTGTCAATATCAGGTAAATAAATAACAAAATAATGCTCGGGAAAAATGTAAACAACTTTTGGATACATCGGTATCGGAACCGTTGACCGTTACGCATTTGAACAAGTGAGCTTTGGTCTTGTAGTCTTCAGGCCCAGATTCAGCTCTAGCAAAGAAAAAAAGTCTGAAGGGAAATTGCACTTACTTGATCATAGATTCTGGGACGGCCATCTCATCCACGAATTGACTTAATTCGCCTCTTACAGCCTGTCTGTTCTGTAGTTTGATATTCATCCCGATCGACTGTTTCTGGAGCGTCTGAATCTCGGCGCTTAAACTACCCAGATCCGACTGAAAGCCACTCAGCATCTGTTCCATCCTCTGATGAAGAAAGAGGAACAAGGGGAATACAAGGGAAAGATGAAGTTACGAGATAAACTATTGCTCGTTCCTCTAAAAGCCAACATAGCCTCACATTTCTCATCGGTATTTTTTTTTTAAATTCTCTATTTATAAGAGTTGCATTTGGGGTGGAATTTGCTACAATACGGTGGAGGATAGTACTGCATTATTTAAAAGATTTATATATAAGTCAACTGAACTAACATACAGTTTGTTCCTTTAATACCCCAGTTTTCAAAGTGGAGGAGGGTTGCCAAGAAAATTTGGAGGAGAAAAAAGAAATTGCTAATAATTTTGGGGAAAAGTCAAACAAATGTTGAACAAAATTGCACAATATAACATCATAACTTAGCACCTGCCCTTTATAATGTATTTAAACATTTCTCAACAAGGGGAGGGAAAGGGGATACATCATTCCCATTGGGCCCATCCGTAGGCCACAACATTTGCCTACGGAGGGTCGCCAAGTTGATGAAAGTGAAAGCCAAAAGTTTTGAATCTCAGGCCCCAGGGCTTTTACTCCGCCAAAAATTGGGAAAGATGAAATAAGGCATGAATTTTGAAGGCTTACAAACAAAAAACAAGCCAGTACTTGAAACTTTTGCGACAAAAAAATAATCGACTCAACTATCAATAATGCAATAATTAAGAAAATGCTGATTGTTTGTGTTGTAACCTGTTAACACATCAATTTATTAGTTTGAGGGAATACAATTAGGTGTAAATATCACAAGGTTGGTTCAAAGGGAAACAAAGTCAAAACCGATCACAAAATGAAGCTCTAACAAATAACAATTAAAACTATCTGTTTTCATCAGGTGCTTCCCTTAAAATGATTTTACATTATCTGTGTTTCTCTCTTTACCAACATGTGTGAGGAATATCCAGTATACATGCATTATACAACCACTGTGGTGGCAAAAAAGTTGACTTAACTGTCCTTTCTGCCAGCATTTATTGATCTTAAATTTGGAAGGAACCAGCACAAGCCGCTCTACTGCTCTACGAATCCTGAGAATACTTGTGCTATACCACTCTGTTGTAATCATAGCACAGATCTATGCGTATTACTATGCTTAGATCTATGTATGTTACTAACTGTTCCATTTTATGGTGATTTTCACGGAGCGATTGTAACTCTTCAGCGATAAGAGAGTCGTCGGTGGGGACAGGCTAAGATGCCCATATTCTACGACTCTCATTTTGTACCTTAGAGCTAACAACCTGCCAAATTAAATGACCGCCCCACTTGTTTAGGAGTGGCAAAACCAAAGAAAATCTGTTTACATACTGTTATCTCTAGAACATTAATAGGTCATGACGTCATACATGCGAGCAAAATTAATCTGTTTCTAGCATCCTTGTTGGTATTTAATCATTTCTTTTCTTCTTTTCTTTTTTTATCAGTATCTTGTATCCAACACTCTAGACAATGTTTTATACCAGATATTTAAATGTGTGTTCATGTACTGCTTGTCGTAACAGGGTATATCCAGCATACCATATGCAAAATGATGGAGTTGCTATTTTACTAGCGTACAGATGTATAATCCAGTCTTTGTACACAAGAACCGTATGTAGCATCATGTTATGAGGGACAAAAATACAGAGCCTTTGAAACGGCTACACAAAATATGAACACTACATGAATCCCTGATTGCAATCGTTATCAATTGCACTGAAAACTAAAGAAACAGCAACTATTTGAAGCACAATTCTTTTCTCTTTTTTTATCTTTCAATATTTCAAATTTCAGCTTACCTCTAAGATGCCATCACAGGCAGTGATTTGGTTGTGGAGGCTAGCGATGTTCTGACTCTCTTTAATGTAGTCCTGAATAGAAGCATTCTCCACGCCTTCCAATTCTTTCTCAATCTGCTTGGCATATTCACGGAGATCTACACCCTACAAAGATAAAAATTATACAAAATGCAACATGGTAAACTTTCAACCTTTTGCAGGGCTTAACTGGTTAAACGAATTTATTTGGATTGTCCCAAACTGCCGAGTAAAATACTCCCACAGAACACAGTATCAGTGAAAAGCACAAACCGAAGTGGGTGAGTTATTAATGTTAATGGAGAAATTCATCTTTAACTGGAAGAAGGAAGAAACAATATGTTGCATTCAGGTAATATGAGTTCTGTTGTTTTCTTCAAATTTCAACTGATATTTCATTAGTATTCCCAAATGTTTCTTTGTGTCGAAAAATACCAGTGGATATCAGTCAAGCAAGCACAATGGGTAGTTTTTGTGGTCCACATAGACATTATTTTAGTTAATATTGTTGTGAATGTTTCTCCCCAGCACAATTCAAGCCTTCAAGGACCCTGCAGAACCTCTTTTACCTTTACAACCTAATTCATTATGAAAAAAAAAAATTAAGCATTAAGTAGACTTAACATTATTATAGACAGAAACAGAAAATATTATAGACAGATAAACAGACAGTGAAAGTGTCAATTCCGTAAAGTCATACTTTTGGACATTATTCAACTGTTTTTGCTATATATTGACTTTTCATAGACTTCATACTAGTACCTAATTATTTAAACTCTAGGCAACAGAAGGGAACACTTACAGATTCAAGAGCGGATTTGACAACGTCATCTTCCAGATTTCGTTGGATGTGAACATCGACTTCGTCGAGAATGAACTCATCCGATGTCAGATCTAAGATCCCAAGATTCAACTCTACAACATCAAGTGTCTGTATACAAAAAGGATAAAAAATAGCAACAATTGGTTCTTCAGCACTAAACAATTAGAACATTTCCACAATCACATATGTAAAACCACAGACTGCCCAAATTTCCTCCTTGTGATAAAACTGATATATTATAGCACTCCCAATTCAACTTCTTATGTGATAATTGATGATATGAAGGGGAAGAAAATACTTGAATGAATATAAGTAAAATAACGTTCATTTTGCAAAAGCTTACATATTATTTTAATTAAATATATGGTTCCTATTATAGCGACATTCTACTTTGGCTAGAATTTATGCAAATTTCTTTAACCAGGTCCATTTCCTATTTGATATATCTTCAGGTATGGGGAACTTAATGCTTCTTGGGAAGGACAAACCCAGATGAGATCGTAAATTCATTGTAAAACATTTCACGAAAGTTGGTTACCTTTGGCAGTACTGTTACAGTTCATAAGCTGGATTAACATAGGCCTAGGCTAATTGATTCTTTTAATAGACTTGCCTAGCTACAACGCTAAGACAAGAGAAATTTTGAAACAAGTAACAGTGTTAGACTGACTTTACGTCGTGCCACAGATATATTATTGAACGACAATGACTTATCGTACTTCTTTGGTGATGTGCACTTTTGATTTGTCAATTTGATATGTGTAGTTATATGGAGCAATTATAGAAATTATAGAATATTCCGGATAATTCCGCACTTTTCACATGGAGATTACTACAATTTTTTTACTGGATTCAGAGTCGTATGCAATTTCTTTTATCTTTCTTTATGAGTTCTAATTGTTGTGGATCGAGAAATCATTGTTCTTATTGGTGGCTCTTATTTTTGAGAAGTTATACATCATACACCCTTTTGAAAATGACATCTTCTGACCAGGATATTGTTTGCTGGCCCAGAAATGTAGTGGGGATTATTTTGTTTTCGCTGTTTTTTCCCCTGCATTTACTGTATTCTTACTCTTCTGGCTTGAGTCTCAGTCACTGGTGGAAAATAATTATTATTTAGCTGGAGTCACAGTCCGAAGGAGACTGTAAATATTTGTGAGAAACACAAATTACTGCAAACTCTTAACATCTTGTCAAACAGGATAGTCTTTCTGGATTGGAGGGATTTCTTAATTTTTGTTTATGCTTGATATTTCTTATTTGCTATTTTAGCTAGAGTCTGAGTCACAATGGTCAAATGGTCAATCTTTCTAATTTTCCTCTTTTGCTGGATTTGGAGTCAATGTGGAACAGTTCATCCACTTTATGTTCATCCACTTGATTGTGAATCTACCCCAAAACGAGCCCTTCGGAAAGGATGGGTATTCTCACTAATTGTGACGTTGATACTGCTATTTCTATCAAGGAAAGATCCAAATCCCTCAACTGTATGTGTTTTTGATACGTGTGGTTCCTCAGAAATGTAATGATCTCAAAATGTTTATTGTTCTGTGAATAAGCAACGTACAATTGAGCAGAATTTGACTACAACATGTCTGCCGTGTCAAA
>KN893228.1:2084-13519 GCA_000934455.1 Apostichopus parvimensis | reverse complement strand
CCGGCATTGACATTTTTCGACACATCTGCAAATTGCGCGTGGAAAATAAGGAAAGATTGACTGGGCTTTCAGCCAAGTAACATACTGA
The DNA here is from genome assembly GCA_000934455.1 of Apostichopus parvimensis. Classification (NCBI taxonomy): domain Eukaryota; kingdom Metazoa; phylum Echinodermata; class Holothuroidea; order Aspidochirotida; family Stichopodidae; genus Apostichopus; species Apostichopus parvimensis. The sequence goes on along the minus strand of KN893228.1, from coordinate 13,431 downwards.
ATGACCGAACTATATGTCAAACTGACATGATCAAAGATTGCGTCTGAAACATTATTCGGGTGATAGACTGATTCTCAGCAATAGTATTGTCTCCTTTCTTGAAAATTGGTTTTTTAGCAGTTTTAAGAGCATCAGGGTATGTCCCAGAAGTAAAAACCCGGCCTATGCGTTATGTCACGACCGGTTTTTCAGCAACTATAGCCTACTGCCGGTTCGCGGTCGAAGGGTCGTTCATGAGTGGTCATCATGGAGATTCGAAACGATTCAGACCAATGATATAATTTTCGCACATGTAATTTTTTTTGACACCCAAAATCCCAGTGGGGGGGCGACTGGGGGGGCAACAAGCTTTCATGGGGGCTGTCGCCCCCCACGCCCCCCTTGGCTACGCAACTGGTGTTAAAGCTTAAAAAAAAACACACTTTGATCAGCACATGGATTCAAACTCATGAAATATGTAACTCTGCTTCCCTGCAAAATGTTTAGGTTGCCTGCTGTATCCTTGCTAGTAATATTTGAAGGTGCGTCAATTATGAAGACTTTATTATACTAGTTGTAAACTGTGCTATGAGTATGATATGTAGCCTAGGTCTACATTAGGCCTAGCCACTATAGGGCCTAAGCTCTGCACTTAAAAAAAAATTGTGTTGTTTTGCCAAAGATTATCTTAAAGGTAGATTGGGGCTTGGTCTAAAATAGGAATACAGTGTCAACTACGACTTTTCAGCGTTGAAATCCACATTGAAATACCGCCCTGTATGCTACTCTACTTACTTGTATTACCATACAATTTAAAGCTTAGCCTAGAATACAGGCTATGCCGTCTAGCCTAGACCTAACTTCTTACAAATAGGCCCAAATTAGGCTACGCACCTCCGCCATTCGTTGTTTCAATTGAACTGTATATCACACAGGGGAAACGAGGTAAACCTTTCTAATGAATATACTTCATCTAGGCGTCGACACAATCTCAAATTCTGCGAATTCAAAGACATAAACATACAGAAACATTCTACAGTAGTCTTTCTATTCAGCTGTCTAATTATTCACTGCTGATACTAGTGACACGGCAGCGCAGCTTCCCTGGCTTGTACATACAGTAGCCTATTGTCAATTTTAGAAATGATTACTCGTGAATGCCTGCAACACACATAACGTACGTGTGAACTAAAAACTTAGGAACATGAATTGGATAATAATTAGACTGCGTCTGATATCCAATTAATGAATAGATACCGTTGGGCCGGTTTATCAAATGGTAATACTGATATAGTGACAAAGTATCAGAGACAAACCCCTCCCCCAAACAAGGAAACCACCCTACCCATCCCAATCCCCCCCCCCCCCCCCCAAAAAAAGAAAACAGTTTGATCCCCTTCCGTATGGTGCCCTCCTCCTCTAAAATGCATATGACTGGCGGTGACAATGTCAGCCCACCAACTCAAAATTTTGACCCACAAAATTGAAATTCAAATGATTGAAATAAGTGCACTGTTTGAGATGTCGAGAAAGTTTTTAAAAAAACGTCTATAATTAGAAAAATAACAATGTGACAAGAATAAACGTCTAAATTTATAACCGAACTTTTAAGAAAAAATTGAAGCATTCAATGGATAGAATAAAAAAATCAGATCTAAACTGTGAACATTTCCAGTTAATATTTATTTTAAAAAAGGTTAAAGAAAAAACAAGAACGGAGAGATTTACGCTTTAGGTCAAAATTTGGGTGTAAAATGTTTAAAATCGAAATAACGAGGGCTGTATATTCAGACATAAAATAGTCAAACTATCGACATAAAATAATGAAACATTCGAGATAAATACGGGTTGTATTTTCCAGTTTCCCAGTGGGCCACACAAGTTATATTTTTCTGGGGAAAGTTTGCCGGTTATCTGTCCCCTCCACCTCCCCCAACTTTTTAATAGGGTTCTACGACACCGTGGTAAGAAATAAACAATATCCCCTCACCCTAAAACAACCTGATTGGAGTTTCTAACTTCAAAAATACGTCACATAGTAGTGATATATCAGGTGATTAATAATTACTTCAAACGGCTGTAGAGTAGCGACTAACCTACAATAGAACATACAGTTTGATTGGTCGATAATACCTAACAATATTATTTCGACCAACCACGACAGGCTTAAGAAATACAGCTCTACACCTCGTCCTTTTTGGTCTGCAATTTTCAGGAAAATGGTAGGTAGAACCGTCCCCAGAATTGTATCTTCAGCCATCAGCACCATCAAGTGATTGTTAAATGCCATGTTTGTAACAGGGAATGATTTGAATTTAGCGGATTTGGTCAATGAGAGATATTTCTCTAAGGCTCGATATTAATTGAGAAAATAAAGCTCTCTTCCTTACACCAATGACACCGATTCATGGTTAGCCAAGTCCTAACGTTACAAAATACGTTCCCGATTGATCAGACATGTTGGATCTTAAGTAAATGTGACGATTAATTATTTCCTATCTGCCCGGTGTCGTTGACCGATAGAAACACATCTCTTCATTAATTAGATTATGTTCGGAGCTCTAAAACCCCTTTGCTTTCACTTCTGAACAGCTACATTGACAACTAAGACATGTTAACCCTAACTTGGGCCTGGCCTAAACTGTAACACTATAGGCCTATATATAATATAGCATAGTTAGGGCTAACCAGTAACTGTATGGTAACTATTCACATGCACCCTAAACTTATTACAATTTCTCGGCACTAATTCCGCTCCAATTAGAATTTCCACAACTTACTAATGACTAGAGTTGTAGTTACTGTTCCCAGTCATACTGCAAAACTCGCATAGGCATAACCTATTTAGGTATAGCCTTTGATTATTTGGAGCACCTGCTTCACAACCAATCAAGTCCTTGTGACATATGCCATAGCATAGGCTATGCCAAAAATAGTCTCAGATGATTTGATTAATTGAATTCTGCAAAAGTGTATGACGAGACTAGACAGTGGGCCATGCTTTATTTATTCCTTTTGTTGACAATCTTCATGCTAAATTGAGCCTATTGCTTCTTCTTGTTCTTTGCAGTCGCTGGTTATCCCTGAGAAGTTTCAGCACATCTTGCGTGTGCTCAACACCAACATCGATGGCAAGTGCAAGATCATGTATGCCTTAACTGCCATCAAGGTGAGTAGTTTTCCTTTTATACTGTAGTGTAGTGGCATGACAACTTACTAAGCTAACCAGGCTAACTCCAAAGAAAAATAAAGATGTTGTTTTGTTAAATGGAAACATAAATTGTACAGAGTAACTAATGCACCTTATCCATGCAGTTGAGTGTTGGCCTAACCATCTGATGCAAGATACTATCTTGCTGCCTAGCATAATTTGTGCTAATTCTGGAATTTTGGTTCAAGTTTGGCAGGTGGCACATAACAAACTGATTTAAAAACAGCAATCATATGCGCTTAAGACTGGATTTTTGTGTTTTTCTGCCTTATGCTAATTGGAATTAGGCTTAACCTACCCACTATACTGTGCAATCTCTTCTGCATACATTATGTAGACTTCAGACAATTGTCTTCATGTTACATGAGAATGTACCATGTTACATGAGAATGAATGTCATACATTGGAAGTTGTGTGAGCTTTAAATTATTATCCCTTTCTGCATATAGCACTGTAAGAAATAAGTCCAACCTTGGTATTTAACCAAGGGGTTCAACTTTGCCTTTTATATGGTCCCTGTGTACAAAAACTTATACATCTTTGTACTTATATAGCAATTTGCCCATTTTGTATATCATTTGGTGTTGGGATACAGGATCTCATGTATTCCCTGGAGCATGTCTCCAAAGTTATTTGATGGCTGATCGGCAGTGGTTGCAAAAGGTAACATAATTATTATGATCAACAATGCAGTCGCCATATTTGAATACATTGTGCACTTTGCAGCGTTGAATCTTACCTACTAGGGTAAAAGTAATAGGACATCTTATTTTTGCTTCTTTTCATGTAGGGTATTGGACGTAGGTACTCCAACATCTGCTGTCGCAAAGCAGACGTTGACACCTCCAAGAGAGCAGGAGAACTGTCTGATGAAGAGGTGAGCTCCCCACAATTAAAATGTACCTAGCTTATGTCTAGATCCCTGAGTGGGGCTTTGCATTAACTCAAGTACTTCCCAAATTTTTCACAAGTATTGTTGATTAGCTGGTTCTGACTTACCGTTCACCGCATCTTCAATAATCAAAAGTTTCTCCGCCCAACTCTGTAGATCCTGAATATTTGAAATGAGTGATTCCAAGAAGGTGAAGAAAATTGTGTCTCGTGCAAATTCCTTTGTGGAATTTATCACTGTGTATGTCATTCATCTAACCTGTTCTATAAATGATTGAAATAGTTGAATGCAAGAAATGGACATATTTTCTGCAAATTCCAGTCTTGTGTAATTTCTGTGGAGCGCTTTAATAACGTATCTGTTATCCATGTTACTGATGGTAATTCACCCTGTGTTAACCTAGTGTAGTATATAGCAACAATGGTAGCGACATAACGTCATTAATGCCCATCTTTCAAAGGTTGAGAAGCTGGTCACCATCATGGCGAATCCCCGTCAGTACAAGATCCCAGATTGGTTCCTGAACAGGCAGAAGGACGTCAAGGACGGCAAGTTCAACCAGATCATTGCCAACGGTCTCGAAAACAAACTTCGTGAAGACTTGGAGAGACTGAAGAAAATCCGAGCCCATCGTGGTCTTCGTCATTATTGGGGGTAAGTTGTATACGGGGATCGTTTGGGCTTTTGTGGATTACAGAAACAATTTGCAATAGGTGAACCCAAGTCTGATGTGTTTGTAACACATTTAATGAAGATTATCCATAAATTTGCTTCCTTCTACATTGTGTGACTGTCATGTCCAGGGACTTGTAGAATTGTTTAGAGATAGAGAAACAAGGTATTGAAGCTTTGAGGCTATGTGCGTCACTGTCTGTTATCCTGTTATTGTTTTGACCCATTGATACAATACTCCATATAATCGGTAAATAGGCACTCGCTCTGCTACTGCTCAATACTGCCTTGAGAGTCCTAACACCTCCATGTAACTAGTTATGTATGTTACTGTAGAAGTTACTAGGTACTGAAATTTGTGTCAGATGAGTAACGTTTTCATTTTCTGAGGATTTCATAGACCATGAAATCTTCAGCATCCCTTGAGTGGGTTAATTATTTGCAAGGGGCAATGAAAAGGTCTTTATATCACACAACTTGATTGAAAAGCATTATCTCCCTCAAGTTCACATTGAGAGGGGTTATGCCTGGACAGCATTGTTACTCCATCTCTAACACCCTTCGGTTTCATATATGTTAGCTATATTTTAGGCTCCTTTACCCTGCAATCATTTAAACAGTTCTTACAATTAAGGAATGATTTGTGTGGTATCACAACTCAAAATGCTATCGAAAACATTCAAAGTGCAAAGATGTGTAGCAGGTTATTACCAAAGGACCATAGTATTTTATACGGGACTTTATCCTTAAAACTGCTGAACAAATTTTGAACACTAAATTATTCCCTGCTCATAAGTTATAAATAAATGTAAATATCTCTGTAAACTATCATTCCTCCCATCTGAAGGGTAGGCCTTAGCCTGCAGTCCTAGCACATATATGGCAATAAATGACCAAACTTGTCGACAACTTTCGTATTTGAAAAACTTCATAGAAGTTACTTTGATGTAACAACGGACAAACATGTTGTAGTTGTTAATGGAATTTAGTGTGCTGGACCGTAATGACGATACATGTACATACAGCACAAGACAATTGTGAGTGTTTGGATATAATATATCAAAGTTTGGAATAGTCAAGGATTTAAAATTGATGGAAGTTATCTTTCTCTTTGTCTTGCAGTCTTCGTGTCAGAGGTCAGCACACCAAGACTACCGGCAGGAGAGGCAGAACTGTGGGTGTCTCCAAGAAGAAGTAAAAACAGCAGACTGATTTTTGTGATGTAATTTACTGACAGAAAATAAATAGAAAACAAGGTGGGCAACATAAATAATTTGTGTCCAGTGTTCATTTTGTTCTTACTCTTCTTCTCAACCGTCCCCCTTGTCCGGTATCAGTACATTACTTATTCAGCATAATCCAGCAACAGCAAAAAGAAGCACTACAAAAAAAAGGTTCCAATAAGAGTGATGTAGTTACTTTCAGTTGGTTATTAAACCAAATTTATTTCTATTAACTATGATTAAAAAACCGGCATTGGTTCAGTAGTAGCTGCATAATTATCCTTTATCGGTCTCGTAACTTAATGAGGTCAATATAATTTTTTTTTTAAAAACAGGTAAAATGTTATCATGCATAATCTAGCATCATCCCTGATGAATTTAAAATAGTAAACCAGCGTGCATGCAAGGAAATAGAATGCTTCCTTCAAACATGACATTTGGTTCAGTCCTTTGTACAACAAGTTTCATTAAATTAATAACAGATAAAACATATCTTTGAATGACCACCATTAACCTCACAAAAAGTATTGTAACATTTTTGTTGAGTATGTGACCTTCACTTTTTGTATTTGGTGGAAAACATAACCAACATGCTGCCTGTTTCTTAAATGCCAGTTTGTGTGATACATTTCCATAACATGAAACTGAAGCAGCATACTATCAGTAAGAGGGCCTCTGTTATGGTTAATGCTGCCTGCAGGGAATTATTGATCTGGTATCGCATCACAAAATGGGCAAAGTTTTACACAGCAACTGTTAATACAGAAACCATAGCATTTTATCCAACTTCAAAACTGCTACACAAAATTTAACACTATATTATTCCCTAAAGGGCATATGCAAATAAATTGTATCCAAAACTCAGTAGAGAACACTGCTATCGTATGAAAACAGCAAATTGAGTAGCATGCAAAATAGTTATCTTGAGAAAACCATCAACCAATCTGCTGGGAACTGCAAGATATTGAACAAACTCAAAAAGATCCCTATTATGACTTTGGGTAATTTGGAGTGATTTACAAACAGCCATTCAACAGTTCCATATTACTCTCTAAAGACCTGAGGCACTTCTTGCTGAAAGAACAGTTATCAACAAACTCAGTTGGATACACAATGTCAAAAAAGGCCTGCCTTATGAAACATGAAAATTTAGTTACATTACAAATTGTGCAATATTTCAATACATTCTTTAGTTAGGCTCTATGACCTGACAGTAAAAGCTGTTTTGTTTTTAAAAATCTTTCCTTGGTTTTGAATAGTAAAATATCATAACAAGTGCAGTTCAGTGGGATAACTGCTTGATAAGTTTATTCCAAAGAGTGAGTGTAGTAGGCTTGGCAACATTTCAGTGACGAGATGCAAAATACACTACTGTAAGATGGGAGAAAATGCAGCCTGGGTAACTTTTTTCTTAAATTTAGGCTAAAACAATACATACTCTTGATTCTTAAATAAAACTTGCAAAATATTGTTATTCTATTTCTAAAACATGATTTGAGTTATAATTGTATAGGGATGACAGGAAGGGATAATATATACCGCTTCCTGTCAGCAAACATAGGCATATCCTGCATTATCTACAAAAAACAAAAGATTTTTTTTCTCAGCTCTTCCATAATTTACAGCTTTCACGTCATATCGCAATATAATATAAAGTAATTATGTATGTTACATATCAAAATCCTCACTACCAGCATATTATGTTCAGATAGACACCTAAGGCAACATTCCAATAACGTTCTACCAACAAATCGGATTAAAAGACAATTATTTGAATAAATGACATTCTTAAAACCTTGCAACGTCGGTGATGCGTTTAACTTGCATGCCCCCCTCTTGAGCACCTCTTATGCCATTAACAGCATGTGCTGTATCCATAAATTCTCAGAATATATATTAAAAAAAAGTAGCAAAAGTTTAAATATTTTCTGTTCTCATTATTGATTTCTGTAGCTTGAAAAAATAAGATACAGAACAAATTTTTAAAAATATAATAAAAACAGGTATATCTTACAAAAATGTAGCAAAATATGTACAAAATATAAAAATTCATTTAGATCAAGACAAAAACACACAACTGACAATTAGACATTTGAGAACATGATGTGTTTTTTTACTGATGACCATGATTCAAAAGGTGGCTTTGTTTCCATTAGCTGGTTTACATCAAACAAACTGTTGGCATCTTGGTCTTCAGGAAGGAATCCACATTCCTCAAAGATTGGTTATTCCGCTAGATGTTGGTTTCATTGGTATGTGTACGCCGAGACTGAGATGAAGAGTACAAATGTGGTTTGGTATTCTAGTTGGTTGTTCGGCCTGTAGCCTTGGGCCCTGACCTTGATTCTGTAGTTGGTGGCTCTGTTTAACGGTTTGGTGGTGTAGACGATCCCTCTGTTGTCCTGGTTCCGTATTGCGAAAGGCACCTGGCAGTTACAGTACTGAATTAGTCGAGATTTGTGTCCAGACGAGAAGAGTGGTTGGGATGAGGTAGAAAGCAGAGAGAGAGAGGAGGAGGAGAAAAAAAAGGAGGTTGGGGATTTGATGATGGTGTATCATGCAGGAAGCAAGGAACAGTGCAATACAAGACTGCTTTATAGAAGAGTGATTCAGCATATGGATCCACAACGGCTGTGATGAGATACCCCATCAATCCCTTACTTCATTAAAGAAAATCTGTATCCTGCAAATTATCCTTTTCACTTACAACCCCTTTAAATGTATGCTCTCTTTCATCAATTCTTGTTTCTGGGGCAATGGAACAGCAAATAATGTTTCAAGTACCCCTTATAAATCCTATGTAGCCTTAAAACTAAGAGTACACATGCAACCATAGTGCTGGTTCTCCGATACATGACCGTTCCTTCAAGTACCCCTTACACATACTGTGCAGCCTTAAAACAGTAGGAGTACTTGTGCAACCGCAGAGCAGGTTATCCATTGCATAACCATTTCTTCGTTTGCAGAATATTTCAAATAGAAGTGTTCAAATTGCTGTTTTAACTGTAGGCTATGGAGAAGCTAAGAATGCCACAACAGTTTTCTCCCCTCACTTACTGAATGCTTTCAGAGCAGCAGTGCAATGATGCATTTATCTAAGGGTGGGATAGTGAAGTATACTGGAGTTCATGAAAGAAAACACATTTGCCATTTGGAAGGAATTTACTACTATGTTGTGGGAAGGGGTAGAGGGAGGGGTGGGGTTGACAAAGATGTATATACTGTGCTATAATGGGAAGACTCCAAAGTCTGTGAAAGTATCAAACATTGTGCAACTAAGCTTTGTGAGGTTTCTCCCTTTTTGTGCAGGGTATGAAGGAGATAGGGGAGAGGACTGAATTGGTTCTGTGGGATGGGGAGGGTGATACTGGAAGGGTGGGTGGGGGGATATTTAAAGTAACAATTTATGCCATATATAAGTGAAAGGTAATTTCCACGATACAATAGTTAACTTAACATTGATATTCCTGCATTTTTTTCATTTATTTTTCATTTTTTCAACTAAGGACTGCATGAGAGCATCTTCACACTATGCTTTCTACAAACATCAGGGAATTACAGAACACAAACAACCCATTTCAGCTCTAGTGGGTAGATGTTTCAACCACACCAGGGTCAAGACCTTTCTCTAGTTATTTTTCCCATGCGTCAAGAAATAGCAATTTGCTCAAGAATACAACCATCACTTGTTACTGGTCTACATAGAACACTGATGTATGCTACAACCAACTTGGCATGGCCAAAGACTAATTCTGACACACAACCTTTCTCTCCCAATCCCTCACTATTCTAATGAAAACTCTCTCCATTAGTTGTTTGCACAATGTCATTATTAGGTCGATTGTGCAGCTGTGAAAATTCTTTCTTTTAAAAGTACGAATTTGCTGTACTTTTTAAACCTGGTATTGAAGTCTCCAAGTCTCATTTCCAAATTGGTCAAAGATTTACAAAGACTATTGTACAATCGCTAAAATATCTGAAGCTCTCCCGAACTGAAACCCTACTTGCAAGAACTTTGATAATGGAAACAAACAGGGGGGTCGAGCAAGTAACGTTACCGGGCGCTCGTGCACATTTTATCGCCACATGTGTCCGGACGTGCATGAGTAGAACCTTACCTCTTCAGCCTCCCGTTGATCTATGATCGTAAATTGAGAATTGGAGTGAACGGAGCCATCGGCCTCTCGAATCACGCTCAGTTGGATCAGGTCGCTGCCCTGGCGGATTCCAGACGGTTTGTTGAGGAAGTGGTACTGGATCCTATCGTCCAGGTTGGCACACTCTTCATTATTGAATGGACACTTACGGATACATTGACTGTTGATGAAAGGTAGAGTTACAGGTGGAGTGAAGTTCTAGGTTAGCATTAAGGAACGTACACCGATGCAAGTTAACATCAAGGAACGTACACCGATGCAAGTCTGTCTCGGGTTTTTACTACAAGAATCCCACTAGTGATTATTTTGATATGTAATGAATGTATTAAAAAAAAATATTAAGAAAAAAAAATTCAAATTTTGTCTACCTCAACTAAGATCACCATTATAGCATTCTTAGATTCCAACATCAGTGGATAATGGTAACAGGGTGGAGGAAGCCAAAAAATCCCTCATCATGTCTTTGTCCCTGTTACCCTCCCCCCTCCCCGCCCCCCTCCTTACTTAACTGATCATCATCTCACGAATGACCAAAGATAACATAGATGGATGAGCATTTGAAATCGTTCGCTTTGACACCTTTCAACGTGGTGCAGCACCAACAGTATAAACATATCTTTTTGTTCCTTCATATCTTTGACTGTTGGAAGTTGTCAGTTCAGGGATGTATACTACTTTCAATCATAGTATGGCGGACATGACAGGTCCTCGCAGCGATAAGAGCCCAGAGTATTTAACAGGTCATAGCAGTGGAACATCTAGCGCGACCGGTTGCACTGCTTGACAAACTTACCTTGAGCTTGTTCTAACGTAGTATGGCGGACATGACAGGTCCTCGCAGCGATAAGAGCCCAGAGTATTTAAGCAGGTCATACCGGTGGAACATCTGGCCCGACCGGTTGCACACTCGTCGATATCTACAAGAACAACAAACATAATGAGTATGGAGAGGTCAATGCCGTACAGGCTATTGTTTAACACATTATTGTAATACTATATAGTAACACAACCATTTTGAGCCCAAGGTGGAATAATGCAACTGGCAATTTGCATCAGCTTTGGAAGATGCACAACAGATTGTGTTACCATGAAAAGGGACCCTCCTGTGCCCCTCTCCCTCCCCTTATAAACGTGGCCCCATTAAGCAATCCCTGATCCTCTGTTGTTCATAATTTGTGACTCATGTGACACCTGCAGGTTTTCCCAGAGTGAC
>KN893225.1:0-10281 GCA_000934455.1 Apostichopus parvimensis | reverse complement strand
GGGGGGGGGGCTATTAGTGTGTCATCTTATTCATCAAAGTTTTAACGTTACATTTGTTGTCTTTTAACTCAAAATTAGGAAGTGAAAGGCTCGAGCACAAAATGTGCTTGACAGGTTAAGGTTAGAAATAGCTAAGATGAACGATGGTTGAAAACAGGCGTACACTTCTAACTCAGGCCATGCTGATAACACGAAGAAACAATTTCCATGTGGCCACGAAGTATCGCTTTGAGCCACCCCTGATTTACCATCTACAAACTCAAACAACAACGATGGCAAATTAATAACCAATTACATTATCTGACTATTTTATCTGACTATGATAGTTTTATGCTATAAGTAGACCTATGATTATACCCGAACATGGCCTTTCTTCGTTCTCGGCATGACAAATTGGCGTTATTCAAAGAGAGGTGTGGGCTGGAATCAAACTGTACCGTATCTCCTTTACTTCATCTCGTAGGCATTCTCATCTTCATAGACTTCTTGTCCATTCGCGCAGTTCTTTGTCTTACATGGGAACAAGTTAACAGCTTTGCAGTTGTTACAGTGCCACCTGTAACAGATGTTACCGCGTTACGAACACAAAAGTGGTAATTTACTGGTGCACGGTTGTGGGACATGAACAGTAGTTACTGTACCAGCTATGAGTATCGGCTGCGCTGATAATGATGACGATGATGATGACAAAGACGATGTCAAAGACAATGATGAATGCGAGCACGACAACGACAACGATGACGGTGACGATAGCAATAACGATGACGGTGTCGATAGCAATAACGATGACGGTGTCGATGACTAACAAATATACCATAAATACCAGACACCCTTGAATCTGTTGTGTTTTATCAGGCAGTTCCATGAGTCATATACATAATAATGGTATATTAATTATAATAATTGGTTTTAACCTTGTACAAACAATTTTATATACATCCAAGAAACAATCATAAGTAGATGAAATTTTTTATGAAAGCAGAAAAAAGGTACCTTACCATGTCCTTTCGGCAAACGGGAATAGATATAATTGCACCACTCTGGCATATCGGTCAGCGCTTAGCATGATTTTTTTCACCATCTGCAGGCATTGACACTCATATAACTGGATATGTGTTTAACTTACAACAAAGAAATAGAAATTCAAACAGTCTCATTGAATATGAAATTTTCGTTCTGATCCTGACATTGGATATTTCAAATGGTTTAGTAAACTAATGGTATAGATCCAACAGAATCTTGGCGCTGTATAGCTGCTGGCTTCGATTCGATTCTCTCAGTTTTTGCGCGTTTATTTGTGTTTCTGGTAGGTTTATTTGGTGGGTTAAATGATGTGTATTTGCTCATCGTTTTAGTCTTATATCTATATATGGATTGTATTTTCATTGATTCCTGTGTGGATTATAACGATGTAAGTTTGTATTTTGTTTAGTTACAAGACTGTATCCTAGCCTACACCTTTAGGCTCTATTTACATTCCACTATTGAAAGTTAGCTCCCAGGCCCTTTGTATTCATTGCTATTGACTGGAGGATTTGTGTGCTCACCGCATAATGGAGTTGCTTCACATGGACGAACAGTTTCAATAACGTCTGTTAACTGGGATTTGATCGCAAGGAACTGCAATCGTGATACTAACGAAACAGTGATAGGTAAGTCATCTAAAACTATACCGGCTATATTCAACATTACTATGCGCTACACATACCGATCAAAACCCTGAAATTCATGCACCATTTGAATTGTAAATCTATTTCGGAGTTGAAAAACACAAAAAAGGAGTTGGGTATTTCTAAATCTAGCCATAGAAGAGCTAACCGTGCAGGTAGTCATGTTAAAAGAAACATTACTGTGATTGTTTTGGAATAGACCCGTAAACAACCTCTTCTACATTAAAGACCATCAAGCGTTATTATACCACCCATTCCCAACAGGAAGGCAAATCCAATAGGAGTAAACTCCCGATATTTGTTTCTGACCAACGAACCTCGTAGATATGTAATGTAAATAAAATCTTATATCTTATATCAGAACATCATAAAATTTAAAAAATCTTAGAAACCATCATTATAGATATAGCTGTGATAGATATAGCTGTGATAGCTGTGATAACATGCAGAAAGTTGGCAGACCGACCTAATTCCGGACGATTACATTTCCGTCACCAACTTTAATCTATTTACAATAAATAGATCGTATAAAAGAGGCGGTGGAGTAGCAGTCTATGTGAGGAAGAATATAACAACTTGCCCCCTTTAATGACATCATAGTTCCTGAGGGACTGGAATATTGCACCTGTATTCGGGTTCGGCCTATCGTCTTCCACGTGAAGTGTCTGGAATAGTAATGTGTGCTGCTTTATATACCCCCAGAGTCGCCTAATCAGAGAATTCTAATATATCACATTGTCACCTACGATTGACATCAATCATTAAGAGAGGAAGTAAATGGAGCTGCTAGGAGAGACTTCGTCAGAATGACAGAAAAAATCAGGAATGACGAAAAACACCCACTGCATGTCCCACTCATGAGTCATCTAGTGAAGTCAACCAGAACCCTCAGAAATCCAAATATCTTGCCCAAATATAGAATTCAACTGTATAGAAATTCGTTCATATACCGTGCAGCAATGTTTATACAATTTGATAGTTTAGAACCTTTATTATAGTTTCAGTAATGACTTTTTCATCATTTTATGTTTAAACCATTTAACAATCTTATTTCTTTCACTGACCAATTACCATATCATTTGTTTAATCTTAACAAGAACTGTTTTTTGATGTACGCCTATTTATAAATATTCTATATTTATACTGGTTTAAAATAAATCGAAATCGAAAACGAAATCGAAAACTGACAGTCCAGATTTGAGTGTGGTGGTTCTGGGGGACTTTAATAGAATAGACATCAGTCAATTATGTAGTACTCATTCATTATGCCAAGTATAGTCAAACATTCTATACCAGAAAAGATGCGATTTTAGACCTCATAATTACTAACATAAAATCTTTATTTGCTATTCCAGTTGTGTGCTCTCCAATTGGTAGAAGTGATCATAGAACTGTATAATTGGTCGACTTTAAATGATATATAAGTAGATGGGACATGTTCAGAAAAGAACAGTTAGACCATTGTTAAAATCTAGAATGCAAGAGTTTGGGGTTTTGGATTACCAGTCACACATGCATGTGATGAGGTTCTGAATGCTAAAGCTGATGCTTTTTATGATACTATAGATGAAGAAATATCAATCAAAAGCTCCTCCTGAACGGCTGGACCGATTTTCTTCAAACTTGGTACCACGGGATGAACCTTGGTGTCTCCTAGGCAAATCGAACCAAGTGACAGAGATCAAAGGTGAATTTTAATGCAGATCGAGTGTTGTTTTAACTCCAAGGGGAAACATTTAAGTGACATGGAACCTTCACAGGTATCATGGTAATGTCAAATACTATCACAATATGTGCTTGCCATTTGACCCGATGTCAACGGTCTCGTTGTTAAAAGTCAAATGTAATTGTTTACCGGTACCCAGTCCTTAGTTACAAAATGAGGACAATTTCACATTAATTTTATCACTGTTTAAAAGTATGATAATAATTGATCGAAACAAAAAAAAAAACGCTTTCTTTTTCTTTTTATTGTCTACCTTGGTACGTAAAATTTTTGCATTTTTTTCCTGTTGCCATTCCGTACTATAAAAAAAAAAAATCAATTTTGTATTTGTAGTTAAAGGTACCGCCTTTATAATACGATACCAACCAGTAAAATTACAGCAAATTGAGTAATGTTCTATAAATAGATATTTAAGGAAGAATGTGTGAAATATCGCGTATTGTATTAAACTTAACTAATGTACATTGACTGAGGAACTTTGCTTGAATAAACACTGGTTAAATATAGTTTAGGGTTAAATGAAGTTTAAATGAAGGTATACAATGAAGGTACAATGAAGGTATACGCACGGGATTCATTGTGCTGTTGGCGTCACGGTTAAAATGGCATTGTTCATTGCGTTTCGACGTTCAATGTTCTATAGTTGTTATTTAGCAAATCAAGTACTACATAACGGTTTGTTCTCAGCATAGTTTACTCAGAGAGATATTTCTGTCAATCTCCAAATTGATTTTTCCTGTCTTCATAGGTAATTATCATGTCGCTTTCGACTTTCGACCTGCGTTTAACTATGCTAAGATTTTAACAATTTACGTGTATTTTAAAGTATAATGGTAAGTGATTTATTCAGCTGCCATAACTGGTGAGCATACAGGTTTACATCGGAGTCGTTCTGTGTGTGTGTTTGTGTGAAGGCCTGCGCACGAGATCATTATTGGTAAGACTTGCATGTTGCACAAGAAAACATAAAACTTGTCGTGAAGCTTCCAAGATATATGTCGTGCACCGTTTGCCTTATTAAGAGCGTTGTGAGTAGAAGAAGAACATGACATTTCGTGGATTTGAAGTTATTCTCCATTGACAAGTTACATCATTTTTATTTTAATTATGATTAATTTTAATTTTAATAATAATTAAAGTTGATGTATATTGTATTGTTGGATAAATCCTGGTTTGCGATAACAGAACTATAGGCGCACAAAGTAAAATAATCGCTGTAATTGATGAGAGAGGCTCTGAACGTGTAATATAATCATAACATATAATCCCATGTATAGATTTGCGTATTGACACGTGATCTCTCACTGGTAAAGCTTCCACTGTTAATGTTATATACAGAATCCATGCATCACCAAGAATTACCGTGAATCATCGATATAGATGTTGATATGAACTACTAATACTGGAGTTAAAGTAATTGTCATTGTAGCGAGTGATATCAAAGAAAGGTTCTATGTTATAGTATATCCAAAAATTGATTGTACATCACATGGATTATGACTTTGTTTCCCTGCGCAAACAATTATCCATTTTATAGAATTGATATGAACATTTGAAAGAGAACACGATATAATGTAAGGTGATAACTGTTGTCATGATTAAATTTAATAGATGTAAACTTTACCAATTAATACGACGAGCACAAACCTTTACTCGAGATGGCTCAACCTCAACCACAATATAAGCAAAATTCACCATCGGGCCAGAATCAACAGCAGTATAATAACTCATCACTGAAAGGATCGACAGCGCGAGTCATTACCGGAGGTGCCATCATTGTGCTGGGGGTTTTCGAAATACTATGGGCCATTGTTCTCTTAGCGGTACCACTGGATAGCTACTATGCCTATTGTACTGCCGACTATATTGGTTGGGGAATCTGGGGTGGCGTGGTAAGTCTTGCTTGGAATTATGTGATGCTTTTCTGATTAATTAGTGGATTATCATCATATTTGGGATTCACGACAACAAAAGGGTCTGTCCTTTAAGAATTTGAAAAGGCATGCAAAACGTTCTTTATTGTATTAACTAGTTGCGTTTGCACTGTAACGTCTCCTGCAAACAAATACACTTGAGCAGTAAATATATTGTTCAAAGCATTATTACCATAACATATATTGAATACCTGGAGAAAGTCTGTTCCTGAGTATCATTGCGTCTTCACATGTAAACAGAAATACATATAGCATACATAATTTACCTAAAATTGTATGACCTCGTTCTAACAACTACGATTATACTTGACTACAAATATTCAGAAAGCCATGACATTTAAATATCCATATGGTATAAACAGGTATTTTTATTTATTTTGTAGTTTGCCATTGTTACAGGAAGTTTTGGAATAGCAAGCAGACGACACAGGTGCATGGTAAGAAACCCGTCTACCATTATGATTATGACGACGACGACGACGAAGACGATAATGACGATGACGACGACCATGACTATAACCGTGACGATGTCCGTGACAATATCCATGACGGTGTCGATGTCGATGACGAAAACGTAATAAATCTGCAGATCGGAATTATTGTTTTCAGCCCTACCTTCTGTCGACGTAGATATTATAAGGTACCATAGGTTGCAATCTGGTAAAAGGTGGGAACTTCGAAAATTGATATCTCATATTCGTTTATTTGAGATCGAGGAACATAAGGACTTTGTTGCCTTCATTGTTGTTCTTACGATTTACATACGGATAACACCAAATTAAAAAAACAGTTATTAGCCCAACCTTCCCTGTAGACCTAGTCACATACATAATGATACAAGTGCATCAAAATGTATAGTTCACGTCTTAAAAATCCAGTTTTGTTATGTGTAAGAAAACCTCTATAAATGGGAATTGGCTTCAGCGGCCTCATGGTTACCCCCATTTAAAAAAAATCTCTCTTGCGAACTTTTCTTATTATTGCAGGTCATTGTTTACATGATTCTGGCCATCATTGCGTCAGTCATTGGTGGTGGCGGCCTCATTAGTTCATCAGTTGCGGCAGATTGCGTTTATCGACGTTTACCGAAGAACGACGTAAGTATTACCATCGTTTAGATGTAGCGTGAAATAAATATATGAAACAAAATTCGTATCCCATAGCGTTGAGCAATGATTTGTTGCAACTGTTACTAACACCTGTCATTAACAGCAAACCACATTTTTTTCCACATGGTACCTCATTTATTATTATCGGAATACTATAGGTTATCATTGTTAACTGTTTGCAAAAAGGCCGTTTTAGTTAAAGAACAGACGTTAAATCACCGCTAAATTAATTTTTCAAATTTGACTATTGACAGAAATCCACATGGTAAAAAAAACATCCTCTTATCTTTATTCTAGCTTGTATACAAACCATTTAGCCACAGAAGTATACAGATAAAAACAAAACCTTCAATTCAGAGTACATCATTAGAGGCTAAGAAAACATTCCAAAAGTACCATCGTTCTGGGGCAAATAAAGAACTTACAATGTAGTATAAAACAAATGTAAAGTTCATGTGTTGTGACGTCATCATGACGTATTTGTTCACAGTACTACTACAGCTCGTCATACTCTGATTATGTGAACTTGATGCACCAGTTGAAAACTCATGTGGCGTTTTACATCTTATTGGCTGCAACCTTTGTCATCCAATCACTGGCTGCCATCATCGGAGCAAGCTTCACATGTGTTGCAGTTTGTCCTGAGAGTAACAATCAGCATCAGCAAATGGTAAGTTTCGTCACTGTTTCCCCATGTATCGGAATTCCGTCGGCATGGGGTATAAATAGAACAGTCAAGCCACGTGCTCTCTCTTTTCAATCTCGGTCTTGAACTGAAAGCAAAACCGTAAGTTGCTCTTGTTTAATTATAAAAATGTTAGTCAGAATTTTAGTTCAAATAAAACCAATTTCCACCTTCATTGAGATAACATGGACTCATTACTTTACGAATTAATTTCGATGTTTTTGGTACTTTTTATAGATGGCAAAAGAGGCAGGTAAGAAGCTAAATTAAAGCTTGAACGAGGAGAGAAAGAGAACGTGAAACTAAGAAAAGGAAAAGGCCGACGCTCGTATAGAAAGAAAGAACATTCATTTGTATTAACCATAAACGTTGACAGAACCCTCAACGAAACAAAACTAGGACCATAAGAAGGAAAGGATGCCATATGAAGCATAGAAGTTTAAAAGTTTAAAAGGATATATATAGAAAATGATGACTTTTTTTGTTCTATGTAACCGCTATTAATGTTATTGTTGTTGTTAATAATTATATTGAACCTTTGAAACTCATATACTCTCTCTCTGTCCGTCTTTACGCCGTTGTCGACTGCTCTCTTGAAAAGAATCCGTAACAATATGCAATATGACATGATGTTAGAATTCCTTCACAAGTATACGCGAAATATATTTAGTACAGGATTTAATAATATAGTAATATAGTGATATGATATGATTAATGATATGATATGATGTTCATATATAAGTTTACTCCGTCTGATATCTGATATTCATCAATTCTAAATTTCTAGATTTTACACCAACCCACTCAGCTACCATATCAACCAATCAATTTCCAGGCCCCGTACCATGTGATCACAACCAATGGTCAGCCAACACCATATACTGCAAACATCCAAGGTGTACCACCATCTTACAACTATGCTGCCAATAATCAATACTAGTGTCGTTAATATGAATGAAGACAACATATTTTGGCATCCTTTCGCTTATATTCTGCTTTAATTCATAATGCAAAAGTTTCAGTTTTGTCTACCGTCTTGGTTACCGATTGCTAACATTTGTTTACGTCATAAACGTTGCGCAACAAAGTTCCATGACTTTCAGCAGCTTCCAATCTCGAATAATAGAAGTATATCGTTGTTATAATGTACTTACCTATAAATAAACAGACGGTTCATAATTCTTACTGAACTGGTTTGATTCATTCTTTGCAATGATCGTTCATGATCATGGTAAAACAAAACATAATTAGTTGGACAGGAGGAACTTGGTTAGATCAACGTTTCATTCGCTGATTCGTGGTATCAATTGTTATTTTTTAAAGTAGATTTTATATAACACTTATACATTGCTTGCTTGGAAAATATATTGTCTTAAAATGTGATAACTGACAGTTTGAGCAGAATTATCGTGTTTTATCATATATGAAGGTTTGGAACTATTCATATTGCCGATACGAGTGCCTTGAAGCATGATATGAGGTGACAATATAGGATAGATTTCATTTGCAAACTGTCCCAAATGGCAGATATTTCCACGAAGTGTTTGCTCAGGCCTGGGTAACAAAAACAGTTAAAATACCTTATGTGGAAGTTTATATTTGCTGACGAAAGAAATAAACCGCGTCTGAATACGTGCATTGTCTAATACAAAGCCATTGTTAACCTATATACTCGAGTAATGTTATGCTCGAAAGATTCCACGCAGCAATAATTTCAGCTGGATATGTGTATTGTGTTTCATATAATGTATTGTATATATAACTTACATATATACTAACAGAATTGAGATTATCTTAAGCAAAACGCGTACGATTTTTATTTATCTTTTGAACACGCTATATCTTAACTGCAATATATTGCTTATACATATTCACGCGTCATTGATGGATGAATGAAATAGTCATTTAAGTTCGAATGAATTGATTAGATCATCTCCTCAATTGAGACAAAACTCTTATTGTTAATCCATTGGTCTGTAAAGAAAGTCATTCCTTAAAGGGATCCTCTGGGGTGACATGTACATTAAATTAACAAACTTAATATCATTAAAGAACAAAGTTTTTGTTGGTAAGTTGTAGAGAATTCAAAGATATGTCCGGTTGCAAGATAGAACATTATAGTAACTGCTGTCAATACAGCACTGTCGTGGTATGCGATATATAGCCTAACCAAAGAGCCTAGCCAAATACAGTTCATTGAATTTCGTGATGATTGCTTAGTTGTCATTTTACTGAATTCACGGCTACATATAACTGATGTGCGTTTGTAAATATATGATCTTCTTTAACCCATTCAGTACATTTACTATGTTTCGGAGAAGCTCAAGTTTTCGTAGTGGTCCATGTTTTCTTTTTATCATATTTTTACACCTTAACCAATTAAGATTTACTAGTTTAGTATGGCAGTTATATCTCTTTTCAATCGCACGATATTGTGTTGGCCTATTGCTGGCTGTACTTTACTTGTCACGACTTCATAATATCTCCCAGGTAGAGCGAAAATGCTGTCTAGAATTTTCTTTTATACAATATGCCCAAAATATTAGCCCGAAATCGCGTACCTAGTAGCCATATACATGTGTTAAAGTGTGACTTAATATGTGAGGAAATTGTGTAACGTTTGTCCTCCCTGTAACAAGTGCATGAGTAGCTACGGTACCACTCCCAGTGGCAGTAGTAGTACTGTGTACTAAGTCCCTTTTCCCCTCCCGTTGATCCCTATAACCAAGGCTGAAATTAACCGCGCACCAGGCGCCTTTTGGTGCCCGCTACCTGCCAAACAGCGCCCTTAAGACCCAAAAAGAATGCTACCAGGCGCCACTTTGTTTTACCGTAAGTGGCTCATGGTTCCATTGAAAAATCAGGGAACCAGGAGTCACTTTTGGACTGAAAGTGGCTGATGGTTCAGCCGACCTTAATTTTATCCTTGGCTGCAACTCTCCAACATCTGCATTTCGCACCTCAGCCGTTTGTAATGTATAATGTTCGGTATATCATTACTCTTTCCAATTCCTTTTTGTAGACGTTGGTTCGATACGCTTGAATTATTGATATCAGCAAATGAATTGTTGATATCAGCATATGAATTGTTGATATCAGCAATTCCAACATATCGCCAATTCAATTGCTGATATCAGCAAATCATTTAATGATATCA
>KN893224.1:6910-21322 GCA_000934455.1 Apostichopus parvimensis | reverse complement strand
AACCTATGAAGTCAGACTATAGGTCAAATGACACATTAACAGCTTAGGTTTACCTAGGCTTATTTATGAAGTGACTCGCGTCAAGTGGATGACAGGCATCGATTTTACTGAAATGCCATGATTTAAAACAGGTACTTTATTCTACCTCTCCCAATTCAACTATGACATAAACTGAAAGTGAAATCATGAAACACGACAACACAATATTTATTATAGCTGAATTGATTACAGCTATTAACATGATACTGCCTTTAGGAATCACCTAACTGAAACTTTCATATCAATTGCTATTGCCAATAATATGCCCATAATGCAAAAACTTAGATTAATTAACTGGATATCTCACTTTACATATTATCCTAAAGTTTAAACTGCATATTTCATGTCCCCAAAAAGGAGATTACTTTAATGGATTTTGTTATGCTAATAGTCACTAGTCACCTATCAATAACCCATCAAAACAGACCCTATTCAAGAAGTAAAGAGAATTGTAACACTAAAATAGTAATGATACATTTATTTGCAAATTCTTAACGGTTAACGGTTACCAGATGATATGTTGATCTCAATGACATCAATACTATGTTTGTAGTTAATACCAAATTAATAATGTTGGAATCTATTCAATTTGCAACACATTTCATCCGTACTTGAAGCCAAGTCACAGTCCATTTCTTGTTATTTCTTGTGTTACTATATATCTGTCATACCACTTGCTACACATTCATTTCTTATTTAATTGCCTATAGAGAGTGGTTATTCTGTTACAAATATGAGACCTCCATGTTTTTGTTTTCAAAACACATTTTCTTTTGATTTTTGAAGGTCAAGCAATAAAATTCTTGCAGTCACAAATTGGTCACATATATGGTATTTACAGAACGTTGATGGTTTAATTGGTCAGTTTCAACAGAACGCTTTGAAATTGTGCATGATACAGCAGTATCATCGACGCAGAAATGGGTGTATGTGACCTTTAACTAAGTAACTAGGTAATAATAAGACAGATAAAGGTAGTTAAAAATTAGGCTAGAGTAATGCTTGTGATGAGCAACGCTGCCAACAACTAAGAGAAACGGAATGTCTTTAGGGAGATGTTACATTTTTAAAGTTTCTTCATTTATAAAACTGAGAACTGGAGGAAGTCTAAAGTGGAAGTAAGATGGTATTTTGATATTTTAATTTGTAATAAAACTGGAATTAGTTAATTGGACTGTTTACATTGACAATTGAAAAGGTGTGTAAAAGTAAGTTGGCCTGACGTTTCGATCCTAGCAGGATCTTCTTCAAATGCTAAATGACAAGTAACAGTAACAAAAGGGACAAACACATACACAGAATACAGACAGGTCAATGAGCATGGTGAACACAAAGAGATAGATGTAAGGGGATTAGTAGACAAGGGATGGAGAGAAAGGAAGAAAGAAACCAACATGGGAAGAGAAAAGGTAGGAGATAAACAGTGGAGTTACAAAGAGAGGATTAAGGGAAGGGGGTAGGGAATAAACTGGAGAAGGACAAAGACAGAAATGTGTAGAGAGAAAAGGGTGGTCACATTGAAAAGGTGATATAAAACCAAGAGAATTCAATTATATTGCACCCAACCCCCATCCCAAGTGGCACACAAAATTTACTCCCGCACCTTGCAAGATAATGTTCTTAGATATTTTAGGGATAAGTTAATTCCAAGGATCTCCGTTATATAAGTTCATTATGATGGTTTGGGATTCCTTCCCTTTAATCATAAGGTATGTTTAGGCTAATACTAAGAATGACTTAAATTAATTATCCTTAGTCTAGATATTGTAGTCGTCGCGGTCACAAGTAGAATTTAATATATCTTCACATGCCAATCATCATCGAAGTCTGATTTGGAATATGTTAATGAGATAAATCGATGATGTGTCATTTTAAATCGACATATCATCAATTTAAACTGGTAGATGGCGAATTAAATTGACATATACCGATTTATTTTACATATCATTGATTTAAATTGGTAAATGTCTATTTAAATTGGTATAAGTCGGTTTAAATCTGTTTATGAATCTGATTTGAACTGGTAAAAGTCGATTTAAACTGGTAGATGTCGATTTTAAATGACATATACCGATTTATTTTCATTTCCTCGATTTAAATTGGTATATGTCGATTTAAATCGATGATATGTCGAACTAAACTGGTATAAGTCAATTTAAATCGACATCTACCAGTATAAATCGATGATATGTCAATTTACATCGGAAGAAGTCAATTTAAGCTGCTAGAAACTGGTATAAGTCGATGGAAATTGTTATATGTCGATTCTCCACGATTTGAGACTGATGGCCCGCCATAGAGGTCATGGTCTATCCCCACCCTCTGCCAGGAGTTACGATGATCACGTGGCTTCACGGCGACAGCGTACAGTAGTGGATGATGTCACTTAATGATGTCATTTAATAAATATTCAAAAGGTAAAGCAATTACCCAATTACATCGTTATATAATGAGACGTATTCTTAGATAGTATTACCATTGTATAATCCACGACATGAAGGTTAATTCTTCTTATTTTAATACGCACAATTTCCAGTAATATCATTCTTTGTATTCTAATCAGTTTGTTTCAAATTCGCAACCATATACACAATTAGTATATGCAAGCTGCTTAAAGGTTCCATGCCACTTAGTTCACATATAATTAAATATAACAATGTACCGTTATAATGGACGCTTAAGGACAACCATGCAGATACAGGCTGTCCATTTACATATATACTTCTCTCTTTTCATCTGCCTTTGACAACAGCTCGCCCTAAACGAATTTGGTGCAGTATATTACGGAGACGCTTCTATACGATTCAAGGAATCCCTTAAAGTATTGCTTCCGGGAATTGAGCATCACCATGGTTACATGACAACCATTCCAAACTTCAATGCAACGGATCCCAAATATAAACATCATTATCAACTAACTGTACCAGAGATGTTCATCAAACTTGGCGTAGATAGAGACGAGTACCGTGATTGCATCAATTGTGCTCCTCATCTCCAACCTAATACACAGCTAATTATAAATAGCACCACCATTCAAACGAAGCTCATTCAACCATGGCTACAGTGCGCTATGGAAAAAGAATGTTTCGCGCCTAAAGGTTCAAGCAGAGCAAACCACCGACAAGACGCATCTGCAATCACTCTCCTTGTTTATAAAAACCTGTTTGGAGAATGGACGGTGGAGGATAACGATACCAAGAAGATGCAGGCAGTTTTATCCGTTAGGAGAGGTACAGACGGATTCCAGCATCATCCACAGTATTGTGTAAATGATAAAATATGAAAAGATGTACTGGTTAATTGAATGTTTATGACGAGGAATTGTGAGAACAGCAATCTTTGACATTGATCAGCGATTTTTATATATGAAGCACAGTCTTCGAAGTAGCATGAGAAGCTCTTTATTCCTTTGATTAAAAAGAGAAGATAGTAGCTCAAATTTAACGAGCGAACTATTAGTATGCCATTAGAAACAAAACCCTATAATGATAGCAGGCACGCTAGTAGGGCAAATAAAATAAGCATGGTTGTGTATTGTTAATTGTTGCATGGAAACTATTGATGGTTTTAGTGAACCTTTGTTCATTATCTTATGATTTGATTTTTGTTAGACACGTGCTAATGCTGAGTGATCACTGAGCATAACTGGAAAGACAAATGTATACATGGACGAGTGTGAAGTACCATGTTAAGCCAAGCATACCCACCACATATGCATACGTGTTAGGCGTCAGAAGAAGTTATATCTGAAATAGCTGCGTGTCAAAAAAAAAAAACAGTATGTGTACATGCTGTGTGATACAACGTTATTGTTAAAACATATTGCTAATGCTCGTATTACAGCTGGCAACCATGACACGTTTCATAACATAATAGAAGGCTCTTAAATTCTGTATAGGGATTTAATGGTTTTCATACGTAGGATCAACTAATATAGAATGTTATCTTTAAATGAACTAGATCTTATGTCCTTGACAATGAATGAATTTTATTTTTTTGCTTCATTAGTTTTAATTTAAGTTTCAAGCAAATTCTTTTGAAATTCGATCATTGTTCTAAAACATTTAACCTAAGCTGGATCATCGCGACGTAGTAATATATTTGCAATTACCTTGTTTTTATTTGGGGGGGGAGGGAGCGGGTGGGGTGGGGTGGGGGGATAGTAATAATGTGATGTTGTGTGGGTGATTGCTGTCATAGTGTTATTGGACGGATAAACGAATATTTTTAACGATCATCCAGATATTATATTTCTCAACGTTTTTGGTACAATTGAGTAGTAAATTATTACACAAGGATGAGGATGTCAATTTTTCACAAAAGTTGAGTCCATTCACAGAGACCAGGTGAATGTAGCATTCAACCAAAACTTGGTGTCAGGTAATTTTATTGTTTTGGTCGGGTAGATAGGCGACATCAATCTGATACATGCGGGGGTAGATGTCACCTACTGACCTTAAGGTTCATTAGTATACTATAGCTGCATATATGCTGGGTTACGTTTTTTACGCAATGACGTTATGTTTTCTCTCTCTCTCTTAATCTCAACATCACCGCAGCAGAGCGAGCCGTTCGAGGCACATATTTCAGAAATAACCTCTAGCCATTACTTGCTAACTTTGCACTAAGTGTAGTGAGACCTTTTGAATGTGACGACTCCATATTAAGGTGAAGACATCTGTTTGTGCATTCGTTGGGTTAGTGGTTTGGTACACACACACAGAGTATAAACAAACACTCTGTAGACTGTCAAGATCACATGCATAATGGGGCTTTAAGATTTGATATATGATTTTCATCATGTAAATGACCAGTGTCCAACAATAAATGCTCACTATTGAGTGTCCAAAGCACTCCAACTGAAACCATAGACTACTATTGATGGGATAGTCAAGATTAATTTCAAGTATATATGATCCGGCGCTTTGTTAGCATTTGGTTAATGGAGCGCGTGTTGTCAAAGACAAATTAAGTTTTCATACATCCTAAGATCGACTAAGAGAAATGATTTTAAAGAATTAATTAAGTAGTTGTGAATATATCATGTGCATAGTGTTTACTTTTTTTTTATTCATATTGAATCGCTATTCGGTCGTCGGTTGAAAAGACAAACAGCCACATCATGGCTAATGTACTCGTCTCCTTGTTGGTGTGCAACATAATATGTCCACTGTTGGCGTAATAGGTCATCCATTTACATTTAAGCTCTGTATCATTAAGCTCTGTGTGTTATTTCCTTAACGTGATCAAAGGGAAATTTCCGCTCGGTCGGGGTCGGGCAAATGTCAATGCTGTCCTCGCCCAATGGTGTTTAAGGTGTGACCTTTTATACCCGCCTCCTTTCTCTACATACTTACGTAATCGATGCACACTTACGTAATCGATGCATACTTACGCATTTTGTGAGGTACATATGCTTCATTTCTCTACTGGTTCAGGGAGGCGTCGCATGTGCTCCTATAGCAGAGTTCCTTAGTATATTAGTATCACATATGTTTTACATAGGTATTAAGGGGCTAGATATCGTAATTGTATACCTCTTTTAATATCGTATTATAGAAATTTACTTTAATGTGATTTTGCTGTATGCTTGTGCCTGTTATTTTGATTCCTTTTCGTGTATTTGTTGTTTGCTTATTTGTAAGAGTGTCTTGAGTTAAAGTATCATCTTCTTAGAGTATCTCTCCAGAGGTTATTACTTTTGTTGGTATTCTATACATTCTCCAGAAAGCCGCCGTAAACCCCAGAAAGCCGCAGTAAACCCATGTAAGCCCCTGTATCCCGCAGTTTGTCGTGCGGTTGGTTTTGCCCGGTAACGATTGTAAGTTGACTGTTATAATTATCAAGAATGTAATCGTTGTCAATCCTACTCTATATTTTGCTTCATGTTACCAATTGTTATTTGTTATACTTCTTCCTGTTTTACATTACTTATAAGGAGAAATACAATTCTGTAATATGCTATTATTGATTTGTGCAATTTCATGTGTTTGTTTTACCAATGTTTCTATATTAATGTTTTGATATTTTTACTTTATAGTTTTCACCGTGGTTCCTGTTGAGCCAAGTGTGCAATAAACGGATGTAAGATGCATAGCTGTACACACCAGTGTCATACACAGACGTACTAAACGATACATTGAGCATGTAGACTAATCAGACAGTCTACTCCTGATGTCTAGTCTGATAAGTCTTCTGTTTTTATATTGTTGCTATTTCCGGCTATATCGACTCTGTTTTAGGACGAAGTTAACTGTACCAGCGATGTTCATCAAACTTGGTGTACATAGCGACGAGTGGTTGCATCATAGATGACAACTATAATAAGAAGATGAGGGCAGTCATTGACGTAGAAAGAGTTCCAAAGAAACCTAAATATAAGCCTCAGAATAGTATAAAATCATGTACAAAATGTGTGAACTGAAGACAACGAGTGTGGCATTTGTATGTATTTATACCTCATTTTCTCTTTCCTTTGTTAAGATGAGGGTTGGGAAGTTCATCGGTTGAATGTTATAAGAAATAGGAGAAGAACGACGAGCAGAATGCTAAAAGCTAGTAAATTAAATAAATATATTAAAAGGGAATACATTTAACAAGATTAAATAGACCGTAAACTATGAATAAACAAAATATTGACGATGAAAGAGGAATGGAGGTTTTTGAGCTAATTAATAATAACAAAATGACATCTTTTTAAACCTGGTATATTGCACATGTGATCAAAATAAGTGAAGGGTGCGCTTTGTTACTAAAGGTGATACATATTTTATATATATTACTAGGTTTTATCAAATAGTACATAATGTACATATGGTCAATTTATTGATCTTTAACTACCAGTTGACTCGAGTCAACGACTTGGATTTTAGTCCGACTCGACTACCTTCTTCTTGACAATAACTTGACTCGGACTTTGCCTGTTAACGAATTGGACATACATATACACTTAATTCGCCTTTTTGCAAAGTCAAACTAACACAAATCCAGAAACGAATCATTAAGTTGTATTTAGTTCTATAAGATTCCATACACGATTTTTAATCTCAGAGACGTTTCTGATAAACATAACTTAACACAATGATTCATTACAGATGTTATATACCACCATATAAGTAAGTTTTATTCATCCTTTATAATATGACTTGATGTTGCGTGTGATGACACAACGAGTCACAGCACATACAAATTAGTTGTCTCATGTCTGAATGAACAAGTACTTGGTTTTCTTCTTTTGAAAATTGAATGATGCATTTATGCGTTGAGCATGACTTAATTGACTTGGCGCCATTAGTGTCCGCTGATCGGTATATACTGCTATGTATTTCCTCCCACCCATCTTTTTTGAAATGGCGAGCTTACGGATCGTAATGTAAACTATGAATACCATAACTGAACAGAGATTGTTAGTAGCATAAAGGAATATAAGTCAACTACCTTCAATAAATACGATTATTGTAGCGGAATATATTTATTTACTCTACTTAGCCTATTAATCTTTACATGTTGTACAATAGAAGCATGTGACGGCCGGTTGCGAAAAGTTCTATTGCTATATAGAGTGATGTCAGCACTGGTACTGACTGTAAGAACAGTTCGTAACCTTTATTCTAATAGAAACGTGATATTCGAGTGCTTTTAAGCGGAACGTGAAATTACAGTACAGATTAAAAGAATGTCCCAACTGTATGCAAATGATGCATTATTGATGAAATATGTAAATGCCATTAGCGTTACTGATTACAATATCTGGACTAACAACTAGATTAACAAAGACAACAGCTCATTCCAAGCATACACACAACTGAACTAGTTGTAGAGTCAATATATATTGCTAGTGAAACAATGAGTACCAATAAGAAATTCTTCAAAATACAATATGGTAAGCGGTTGGCTTAAAATATCTTCTTTATATTGTGTTTGCCTGACGATTTGATCCTAGCAGGACCTTCTTCAGAGGTTAAATGACAAGTAACAGTAACAAAAGGGTGTCACCTACAAGAGCAGGGTGCAATTCGGCGTGTTCGAATACAGGCTATCCGGCCAATATAAAGACACAGTACAATAAATTCAACAACACATTCAATATAAGCTTGGTAATAAATTTAAAGGTATTGTCTGGTAGTTCTTAGAAGTTACCTTAAAAAACGATAAATAATTTTCCAAACATGTTTTCAAAATATGAGAACGTTAATGTTGCGTTTGACAGAGAAACGATTTTCTAATCGTGTAGGATGGAATTTCGAATATACTTTGAACAGTACAGAACGTGACGTCACCTTCACAAATGCAGATTGCGACATAACCCACACTCCATACAGTACGTACAGTAATCACAACATAAACCGCGTTTGAATACAGATGAATTTCTTCCTTTCATTTTTGGTGAAATTTCTTATAACTTATATATGTTTTGAAATTTTTTTTAAGCCGTCATATATGAAGTGCATCGGGGACTTCGTGATTTTTGTGTAACACAAGATAAGTTTGAACAGCAAACTCTTCGTTGTTTATACATCGCGCTGTCCAGAACCAACGCGAAGAATGTTCTCATGAACGCTACTCTAACGTTTACAATCGGACAGTTCTGCGAAGCCTAAGCTTCTTGGTACTACATTCTGCTCTGACATCGATTCCACCAAGTTTCATCTTTCGGTGTTCCAAATACTTTTCAAGTTTCCTTTTACTGTAAAGTTGATCCGTGAATTTATTTCAGCGATTTCGAAGAACAGTTTATGAACTGTGGTTTGAGTGTGAGAGTGTGTTATGTACAAAGCTATGTACCTATACCAACTGGGCAGGTAGGCTGTATACTTTCGCGATGTGTACGTAATATATAATAGGCAATCACCTGTGCG
The DNA here is from genome assembly GCA_000934455.1 of Apostichopus parvimensis. Classification (NCBI taxonomy): domain Eukaryota; kingdom Metazoa; phylum Echinodermata; class Holothuroidea; order Aspidochirotida; family Stichopodidae; genus Apostichopus; species Apostichopus parvimensis. Next base: position 12,425 of record KN893224.1, on the reverse strand, counting down.
TTTACACGCGAGAGTGTGTTTGCTGCGGTAATGGGAGGGCTAACTTCAAGTCGCTCGTTTTGCCTATTTGCCTGCAATAAGTCATTCACCAAATGATGCGTTCGGACAAACGGTGCTTTTGGTGAGAAACTAGTGACTTTAAAAAACAGATTTCTACAAGAAGAAAACGTCGAATGGGGACAATTTTTACATGGTTAGAAAGAAAAAATAGGAACTACGAAGACAATGTATCAAACTTGTCCACCAGGCAACTCCATTAATTATTCAAAGTGACACAAAGTTTCGTCTTCCTTTAATTAATAACTGGGTATAATGCTAAATTATCAATACCTTTGATTCAAATATTAACCAGGTATGAGCATGGAGTTCAGGTACTATACAAAGTTGTAACCATTTGCACGAGATTAGCAAATGTTGGGTACTTCTAAATATATTTTGTTTAACATTGTAACGCTTACTAAATACCCCAGCGGTTCGTTTACCCTAGAAAAGTTAAGTAATACCTCATACATAGATAACGTTGGTTTTACAACATACTTTTAAGAGTGGTTTCTTGTGAACACGATATTAAGAGTTCAAAGTTCAACGACGTTCCATTGTCCAACGCTTCTCAGTATTTGTTTATGTTCAAGTGTACACTTTTTTTTAATTTGGAGAGAAAGTGAATGTAGTTATACATAGTAAACACAAAAATCCATAAACAAAATTGCAGTGTGAAATTTCTTCCTTTTGGGTGGCATGCATTGATTTAAACAATCCTTTAATTGGTGTGTCAGGAAGGGGAGCTATTTGGAAATTCTGCACTACATAGCAGACCCCCTTCCCCCTTTCCGCTCCCACCTAGAAGAGCCAAGTTGGTGGAGTCTTATTGTCACAGTTAAAGCCTTTGGCAAAAGGCCATTAAGAACTCAACCTTTTCCATACATATGGCTTTTAGCCATAACATAATTTGTGAACACACTTGTCACTATTTCTATTGGGGGGGGGGGGGGGTAACCACAGTTGACTTTTAACAGAATGTTGCATGGATTGGGTGTAAGTGAAATATGGTTACACACTGAATACATACACAATATATACTGTTATATGTTACATAACATGGCACTGTTGGCATATATAATGGTGAAACAGCAGCTAGTTACATCCTACTTGGTGAGAAGAAAACAACCTAGGACATTGCACTAGACATTTGAAATATTCTGGACGAAAGCGAATGTGCTTTTAACATTACAGCATGTTATTTATAAGTAATGGTTTTATTCCCTCGATGTGACATAATTGGTCATGGCCTTTGAGACATCTACTGCAACAACTAGCAGAATATATTTTCTTTTACAATTGAGAGAATTATCTCACAAGAGATTAAACAGATAATTGCAACATCTTGCTTAAAATTAATGTGAACATCAATACAAATAAAACAATAATTTATTGGCTGCTTGTCGCCATTAGAACTCCTAAATATGATTGACATCATCGAGAGTTAAATTTTTGTGGACTAAATCTGAGGTAAAAAACACACTAATTTGTGAACTCAATGTCACCACTGCATCTACTTTGGAACCTTTCCTGCATTTCCTCAATAGAAGGTTTGAAACAGTTGTCATTCCTGGCCAGATGTTTTTGGAACCATCAGGTCCAGGATCACTCATTTGTTGTAGAATTGGATTTTAAACACGGGCTGCTACATTTCTCTCCATGAACCCTGGTATGTAGCTGTAGTCCTTGGGTACTTTGACGGCTATTGGATGCCATTCATTGGTCGCCTTGGAATATTTTGCCGTCAATCTCTGACAGTACATAGCAGTTGCATTATTTTATTTTCACAAATAATCAGAAAATGTCATTATGGTTTTGATGATGTAACCTGGGTTATTTTTGTATGAATCTGAAATACTGTGCAATAAAGATGTACAACATACTTGATAAAGGTAAAAAGCAAGGAGCATTGATATGAGACAAACTTATTCACAATGACATGATTCCAATTTCAGGTAAAAATAATCAGAAAATGTCATTATGGTTTTGATGATGTAACCTGGGTTATTTTTTTTATGAATCTGAAATACTGTGCAATAAAGATGTACAACATACTTGATAAAGGTAAAAAGCAAGGAGCATTGATATGAGACAAACTTATTCATAATGACAGTTGATAACATAAAATAACGACTGGTAGACTTTTTGTAAGTCTGTGGGATAAATCAGCAAAATAAACATGACAACTGGCCTTCATGCTCTGTTCACAAGGTTTTTAAAATGTGACCTATCTTAACCCAAATGATTTTTGACCTCCATCAAAATCAGTAGGCTACTTGTCGACAATGTAATACACCTTAATACTTCCTATGAGATCTCTCTAAGCTTTCCTTCTGGCAATCTTATTTACAAACAGGGCATCACAAACACACATACCATCATGAGTGCATAGGTTCATGGTTTTATAAAAACCAAAAATAGTTATAACATGTATTGAGGCAGTGGAAATTGGCTTTACATGGCACAACAAACCTTTAATGGTATCATAACATTTTGGCAAACATCTCGCAACAACATGTATACCAACATTTATTTATTGAAAGAAATGATTAATGCTTAAAATACAATGTTGACCCATGAACAGACAGGGTACCTTTACGTGGTGACTTCTGTCTATCTGACAATGTGGTGAAATACTTTAATCAACCAGTACTCAATTGACATTTCCATCTTCATATATGGCATTGGGACGATTTCGATGATGATTAAAGTCAATGGCAGCAAGGCGGTTTCTTACTAAGCATCCAATGTAGCTGATGAAAGACAAGAGACTACTTTTGCACGATACATAAAACTTGTCTTACTGTAATTTTAAACTGGCAAAAGCATACAGTAGCAATGAATTTGCTACCATAATGTGCATCTAACATATCACTTTTTACCCTATATGTTCAATAAAATGAAAATGGTTCATGACGTAATTAATATATAGCAATAGCATGCTGCCGGGTGTTGTTAGGGAGACTGGGAGGGGGGAGGGTGAGATGTGTGTAAATGCTTTTTGATTATCCTTTTTGGTGTTGAATCATGAAGAGAAGGAATACACAAATATCTTTTGAAACTTCCAAATACATATGAAATTTGAGGCTTAGATTGGAGATTTGTCACAATGTAAAGTAAAAATTAAATAAAACTGTTAGCAAACTGCTTATCCACTAGAAAGCCTGAGTAGGGAGAAGGAGGGGGGCAGGAGAAAAGTTAGTCATGTCCTTCCTGAATGTTGAGCCCATGAGGTTGAATGTTGCGAAGGCGTTGCATCCACAGCCTCTCTCTGCTGATTCGTACTAGGTCAGGACGGCTACCTAAGGATTCAATCCCCTGTAGGGAAATGTCGTTAATGGTATATCATACAGTTGTGCGTATTAATACACATGTCTTCTTTGTTCCGATTAGTATCAAGCTTATCTCAAAGCTTGCATTTATTTTATTCTGCTAGACATTTTGATGATGGCAATTACAAGATCTGAAATTTCATAACCATGGTGAAACAAGAAGGGGTGTACCTTAACACTTTAGCATTTTGCTAGCACTTACCAATAATCTGAAATATTTGTAATGGTAGAATAAATATGAATTACCCACACAACCAGGTTTGGCAGTCACCTACGTACTTGCCACTTCATAATACTGCTTGTAGGTATGTAGCCTTGCAATACCCTCTTCCTCCCAAACACCTGGAAAACCCTATTTACGAAAGCGATAATGCGGACAGTTTTCGGTCAGCTGCGTTTGATGATGGGTCTGATGATCTTTCCGCAGTAGTTGCCTTCGCCATGTAGCTTTGATCGAGGGAAAAGCCACTTTTCGACGAACGTAAATCGCGACAGCGCTTAGCATGGACATCGAGAAGGTGCCTTGCTAACTGGTTGTGTGTCCAGCCGCCTAAGTGTTTCAGTATCTTGTTCCAATCCTCAAATACCTCACCGAGTGGTATCTGCCTTCTTCTTTATAGTCGTGCTTTTCTCTCCCTTGTACAGCTTGGGTTTGGAGCAGATATCATGATAAGTCAACCAAGTTTTGTAGAATGTGATTTGCAAAGATTATTTGTAGCTAGGGCCAACTACCAAAGCGGTAACTGTTCACATTGGAGCTATGTGATACTGCACACGGAGGATAGTCAACATTCAAGATGTAATTCACACTATTGGAATCGTTGACAGCCTAAGTCAACCGGTATCAGTTCGCCCATAATAAGAGCCATATGTTTCTTGAGCATTTGCATTTTCTACAACTTTTGTTCAGTAAAACGCGCGGTAGGCTACTACAGTTGCAATACAGTACTTTAGTTCTGTTATGCTTTGTGCAACTAGTATTGTTGTATACATTGTACGTATTGACGGGGCTCGATTGTGGTGTCTAGCAGTACTGTTACACCTCCTTCGAAACTTGGTCAGATTACCGGCATCAGACGTTTCTTTTTACGGGAGTCTTTACCCCTTTAAGTGCTTTTAACACGGTTTTACCTAACCGCTTAATCAGTGACTTATGTAGTTTTACGAGGTAAGTTGCCTTATTCACTGGTTGGTAGATTTCATAAAAGGCTGGTTCAGGCAAATACAAATACAGGAAGGGTTTTCTTTTACATCTGAGATTAAAATTCTCGTCCCCTCAAGGAGGTACCCTATCAGCCCTACTATTCACTATTTATATTGACGAAATACGTTCAGACTCCCACTACTCTGTTGTTATATATGCTGACGACACTGTCTTATCTTGTCATTTCTCTTAACGTGCAAATCGCCAAACTCAACGTGATTATCGATGTTGTATTACGGAGGTTTTTAATAAATGTGAGAGAAGAATTTACTTCTTAATCCAAAGAAAACCAAAAATGATAGTTGAAGATATTAAAAGTTAACATAAAGGATTAACAGAAACAATAGAGGAGAAAACGATGATTCTCGGTTCATATGTTGAGCGTACTCCACACACTATGTATGTAAGAGTCTAAACTAAGATAAGTTAACATTTAATAACCACATTTCAAAGGTGTTAGCTAAGTAATTTAATATTTGACCTATTTTGCCCTCATTTTCCTATGGGAACATGTAAAGTGTTTAATACATCCATCCCACCGTATGTTATATATGCAAGACCCAGTTTGGTATCACTTCATACATGTTAAAGGATAGAAGATAGTTAAGAGTTTTCTAAAATATTGTACAAATATATTTTGCTTTCCTACGTAGGAGTCTGAACTAAGATAAGTTAACATTTTATAACCATAGTTCAAAGGTTTTAGCTAAGTAATTTAATATTTGAACAAGTTTGCCCCCATTTTCCTATGGGAACATGTAAAGTGTTTACAGTGGCGTAGCCAAAAAATTTTCAGTGGGGGGGGGGCGCTGGGAGGGGGGGGGCTTGACCATTTACTGGGAGGGTGTCTTGTTACTATCTAAGCGGAGCGCCACCATGGGTTCGCGCACAGCGTACCGAAAATTTGTAGCTAAAAAGGTCTCCTAGATCGTCGGAAATG
>KN893223.1:24814-38810 GCA_000934455.1 Apostichopus parvimensis | reverse complement strand
ATGTAAGACAATTATTTACTCTGGATACACTTTCATTCAGAAGATACAGTGGAACCTCCTCCCCCTCCTCCGAGCCCAATTGTTACACCGAAGGTAAACACTGCCAAGAAAGAATCAGAGTGGGTGGACACGAGAGGTGAGTAACTTCATCAAATTTTTGTCTTGTCACTTTCTTCTTCAGTCATAATTAGTCGTTCGTCGTTCATGCTATTACACTTTTCGTTTTTCTTGAAATAATAGTTTTCTGCCATATTACCAATCTCATCATTCATTCCATTGAATAATAAATATATCTGGACAAGAGCAAATAAATTTTTCGCCAGCTCTCTGGGTTTTATCAAATGAGCCCTGGTCACATGGAGGTACTGTGGCTCCTGACTGGTGTGGCCAGCAAATAAATGGCTATATAGGGATTGCCATTGTGAACTAAGGGCTGCATTGCTCAGTTGGTAGAGAGCTATAGGCTTGTGACTCAGAGGTCACTGATTCGAATCCTGCTCTAGCCCTACAGTTTTTCTGTCTTCATTACCATTGTTTATTATTTCTCAGTCATTTTCCATTGTTCTTTTATTGGAACAATACATCTAGTATCATATATTTTCAAACTTCTAAGCACAATTGAACGAACTGCTACACAAATGCACAGAAAGTTGCATTTATTGTTAAAAGAACAATGTTATTTTCAATTTTTTGCTATACTTTGTCAACAAATTTCTTAAACCTCAGAAGTGCTACACAATATGTTACAACAAATTAGTTTTTGAATTAGGTTATAATATTTAGTTTGTTTTAATTGCCCAGCTTTTTAAGTTCTCTTGTTCTTTAATTTGTGTTTTTAATTTTTTTTTTTTAAACAGATGAAAGAATGGTTGAACTAAGGAAGAAAGCAATTGCTCTGGAAGGTTTGTCTTGCTATGGACTAAATCTTTTTCACATAAAACTTTGCCTATCTTTTCTTGCACCTCAAAGGAGTTATAAAGATGCCCATCTCTTTCCTCTTGGTATCGTGGTTTTGTGAAACCCACTGTCTAATGCGTCTGTTACTCTACGTCTCAATGAGAGTAATTTTCTTTCGCCGAGAAGTGTGATCAATGAATTATGACCCCAGCATTATTTGAACGAAAATTCCTGTTGGATGCTTTTGGAAATATGTAGAAAAAGTTTAGTAACATTTTGAATAAATAACTTAACTTATGATTAGAATTTATGTTAATTCTGCCCATGTGTTTCGTGTCTCTTCTGTTAAATGCTGTAAAAGTCATGTGAAGGGGGCCTTGCCTTGATACAAGACTCTAAACCTTTAACTTTTAACTTTAGACGTAAGAATACTTGATTAGCTGTCTTATCAAGAACATAAAGCAATTTGATAAGGATCCAATACGATATAATGAATTACTACACTGTATCAAGCATATCGCCTTTCAGTAATAAGTGGGTTTCTTGAATAACGGCATGTGCCTTATTTCAAAATGAAATGTACTATTATGTCACTGTGTTAACAGGGACACCATGATACCATCACAGATTGGACACCAGTACTTATAGAATGACTCCATGCAGGACTACTTCTCCATTTAAGTGAATTGTTAACTCTGATCATGAAAGATTGTTTTATCAAAAGAAAAAGAAGCAAATCTGGATTAACTAATTAGGAGCACAACCTTTTGAATAATTAACTTGACCATTTTTGTACATTCTTGGATTTGTAAATTCCTCCACTTGAAATGCACTGCAATGCAATAATTAAATGACAGATTTGATTAATATCTAACAGTAGCATTTATAAAGTCTTTTCTGAACCAAGTTCTAACAACCTTCTTTTGTGTTCTCTTTTTTCTTGACGAATATTTTAAATATTTCACTGATCATTTGTTTCTCCATCTTTGTAGAGTTTTGCCTTGCTTGTGGCAGCAAGTCCATTTTGACTGAAGAACATCCACTGTTTGTGGGAGGACTGTGTGAAGTCTGCCGGGTAGTACACATAAACTTATTACAATCTACTGTACCACAACAATTATATTATCTCTTCCCCATCCCCCCTAGAGATCAGATATGTATAGTATTTATATCTGAATGTCATTGCGTTTACTGGCATTTCTTTCTGCTTTTCTAATCTGTTTTGGTATAATATGCATATCTTAAGAGAGCCCTTTGGCCACATCTTTAGAATAACCACCCTTCTCCCTCCCCTCTCCCTCCCTCCCCATCCCCTCCCCTTCCTCCATCCACCTTTTGTTTTTGCTTGCCAGGATGAAAGCAGAAAGTAAAAAGTTCAACATATATTGTTGATATTTTATTCTAGCAGTACACCACAAAATTGATCTGGCATACTGCAGTGAAATTTTATACCAATTACATGCACTACAACCCTTAAGGATGTACCTACTCCAGTGACAAAAATGAACACATGACATTTTATGCCTGGGAAAAAGATCAAAATGTCATGTTGTCTATCTGTCTATGTTGAACTATCCTATCACAAGTAGAATCTATACACAGTGTAAACTCTAAAAAGTATACATATTTCATGTCTAATTTCCCTTGCTATTAGCTAAGGTATCACAGGCGGCAAGGCCTTTGTGTGGGCCCCAGGAACTTATTTCACAGGCCCAACTTTTCCCATCTGTCCTCTCTACTGTTGTCATTATTGTAGCTATTGTAATACATTAGTTCTATCATCCTGCAATGTTTTATCAGTTAATGGCTGGTCTGTCAATTGTTAATTGTTACAATCATTAAGGCGTTGTATCATTGTCATCAACTGTCATAATATTAGTCATCAGTGAATAACAATTTTTAATTTTGAAATTTCAACTCTCACAAGTTCGTTCTTCTCTTCTTACAGATCGAATATCTCGAGACAGCTTACATGTTTGCTGATGATGGCTATCAGGTGATTATACGTCTTTGAAGGATGAAAGTTTGAAAACAAAACCCAATTTTTTTTTGAAAGTTTCAATAGTAGATAAAAAAATAATGTTAAGAATAGCATGTAGCAGTTGAATATAAAAGTTTATCGTGGGTCACAAAGTTTTGTGAATCAAAGTGATGTTGGAATTTAGGTTTTGATAGTAAACAAATGATGAATACCAAAATCTGGATGAGGCTGGACGAAGGATGTCAGTGAATGAAGGAGTGGGGGGGGGGGCGGTGAGATGTGATGATAGAACTGACCTTCACAGGTAGCATGAGTTTACTGGAGTAACCAGTACACATTGCCTGGGAGGTGTTACAGTAAAACTATAGCTGTGACTTACTGAAAGTTGATGGATGGTTGGTTTAGCACAAGTATTGTTAAGAACCATATAATTGTAAGATTGCAGAAGGGTTGAAGAGGGTATGTAGAACAGGATAATTTAGTGGAAAGATGTAAATGGAAACACTGCAATAATGAGCTAGTGAAACTTCCATTCATCATCAAATTGTCCAAACTTGGTGGAGAGGGAGGTAGCATGACCCATCCCCCCCCCCCCCCCCTCTGCTTTAGAGAGTGAGACATTGGTTCCTTGTAAGAAGAACACACCCTGATGAATTCCCCCTGGGTTCCCAAACAGACAGCTGATAAAATCATATTTTTTTGTGGTAAGTATAATTACATTTCTTGAGGATACTTGATAGTATTCCCAGAACCCATTTGTAAACCAATGAAGATAGCATTCATGATAGATAAAAAAAAAAATATTCAGGAAATAAGTTGTTCTAATTTTTTAGTGTAGCCGTTTTGAGGTTTATGATTCTTTCATAAAGTATTAAAATATACGGGTCTTCATACTTAAACTGGTATCTCTGTACACATTTGTGTAGAAATTATGTGCAGCAAATTATGTTTGGACAGTCTGCTAATTGTACTCAAGGCTATAGTGGTGTCCTTGTTAATTTATCCCAACATTCATTCTTGTATGTCTAGCTCCTCTTCATAAATTGTTTGTGAAATGTCTGCCCCTGATGCACTGTGAAGTACCAGGTTGGTCAGTATCAAACCCTGGGTAAACTGATGGTGATGCAGTCTCACCTCAATGGCATACCTGGCAAACAATGTGAGGGGGTACCTCCACACCCCCTCCCCCCAAGACAAAGAGTCAAGATTTAGCCCACTTCAACCAATACAATCTTACATGGCTAAGGACTGCAAATACTGGAACAAAAGTAAAGCTTGTATGCAAATGTACTAAATATGAGATTGGATGCAGAGGCTAGTGGGCCCCCCATTACTTCGGGCACGGCTGGTTTTCCAAACAGTCTATCCCTCCCTGGAATAAACTATACTTTCTCATCCACCATGGCTGTGGTTTGTTTCAGTGTTATTGCTGTATCTGTGCAGAAGGCAAGGAGCTGGTCCTCTGTGAAAACAAAGGCTGCTATCGGTCTTTCTGTCTCACTTGTGTTAAATTGCTGATTGATCAAAATGAGCCCAACAAAGTATGTAAAGTTCTTTTTATTAATTTTTATTTTTACTTTGGAATTTGAATTTGACATAGCTTTGGTACAATAAGTTACAAGGAAACAGTGGAACTGACTTGTTTGGTGATGTCACATAAAAAATTAAAAAATTGAGTGCAGGTAATGCTATCTGTATTTTCTGATCTATCTTTTGGACATTCTTCTGCAATAAAAAAAAAAAGTTGTAACATCCTTTGCAATGTTCGTTTAAAAATTTAAATCAAACAACTTAGAAAATTTATGGAATATTGTGCTTAATATGGATATAATTAAGGTCAACACTTAGACCCGTTTTTTTTTTTTTTTTTTGATTTTCGGATGATTTTTGTAGTTTGTATTTGTACACCAGGCCCTCTAAATTATGTTTCCTACACAGGTTTTTTGCAGTAAAGATATTGCAGTTTGTTAGCATTTTTTCTACATTTTTGAGAGATGTTCCTCTTCTATGCTTTTCTGGCAATTTTTGTATATATAAATGTTAGGCACTCCAACATTATAAGTTTACCTTCACAGGCCTTTGCAGTAAATTCACAGTTTTTTTTTAACATTTTTCCTCTATTTTAATCTATACTTCTCTTGAGCAGCTGAGATGAGCCTCTGATATTTATTATTTCTTGTTAGTCTCGTTATATCCAAATCAATTCTATCACTACACTCATCTTTGAATGCTAATTTGATCTGCTCACAACAGTATTATTTTTTAATTTTATATTTGTCTGTTACCCTTTGAAAGCAAAATCCATTATTAAAATATTCTCAAATTGAACTTTTCCCAATCTTCAGGTGATGTCACAAGACCCTTGGATCTGTTACATGTGCCAGCCGGGAGAGACGTTCGGTTACCTGAATATCAGAGACGATTGGCCGAGTCGTCTACACAAGCTTTTCTCCCGGGATCAGGATTTGGAGTTTGGCCCTCTCCGCTCCTGGTCTCCTAAGCCTCTCAGTGAAAGGAAACCTATAAGGGTTCTGTCACTGTTTGATGGCATTGGTACAGGTAAGTACACATTAACAGTGCTGTACATAACAGCCAAGCTTGGGTTTTGAGCTGGTAGATTGTAAAACGTACAGAGAATTCGTTAAAATATATTATTTCTATATATTTATATTTTTTATTTATATATATATATATTTATTTATATATTATTATAAAAAAAGTTGTCCATGATGATGCTTCTGAATATGAATCTCTAATTTGCTTCATTTTTTTCCCTATAAAGTGGACAAAATTCTTAGTACTGGGAATTCCTTAAATAAGATTTAACACACATTATTAACAAGATAGCCAACTATGCATATAGCACTTTATTAAGGAATTTCAAATTTTCTGCAAGACGATAATTTCTTAAGTTTGTGTTCAGAATTGTTTGATAATATTGAGGGCAAACATTACATATAATACCCTTGAGGTTCTTTATGTTGGTTTTACTCACCCCCTCCCTACACCACCCACCCCCCCCTCCTCATACTCACTATCATATCTCTCTCTTCAAGTGCCTATTGATCCTTTAATTAACAGTTATTTTGGATCCTTAACAAAATTGCCCTGTATGCTAGGCTGGATTACTGCATACAAGAATTCTGGTCAAGTACTCCTAGCTAGCAACTACCCTAGAAGACAGAAAAAGTACAAATACAAGCACATCGCAGTAATTCCCACCTTTTTGTTTGAAAACGGTAACCATTAACTAAGAATGAAAAGTTCGTTATTTTGGTACAGTTGTTAATTAAGGCATCAAAGAGGGTGTTTTTGTTCATGATGAATTGCAGTCAGTTTTAATATTGTTAGCTGGAACATGTCTTTGTCGATAAAAGCAGTCACTATTATTTGCTGCAGGGATGTTCGTCTTGCGTGAGCTGGGCTTTGTAGTGGATGTCTATGTAGCATCGGAAATAAATTCGGACGCGATTAAAGTCTCATCGGTGAGACAGAAGGGCACCATCACTCACGTCGGCGACGTTAGAGGGATTACCTCTAAACAGGTATCACATACCATTCATTATTTAGTGTACGGTACAACACGATCAGCTATAATAGAAAGGCTTGGTGTGTAAAACGTTTTGTTCGTTTCATCGTTGGCATCTCCACAATTAACTTATTATAAAAACAGCTGGGGTGTAAACACGGCCATAATTTTTTGCAAAGTGGAGTCTTAATTTTCTTCTGTAAGAAAGAATGTGTCGGATGAAAGCTATGCTTATTACATCATTTCAGTAAAGCAAACGATATTAAAATTTGGCAGAGAAAACTTTATTTTGTATGAATAATATCTTATGAGGTGGTTTCTCCTTCATTCCTGTTGTGTTCGTTGTGCAACTTGTCGGTCTGTCTTGATCTGGTCCGTCTTTATGTCTGCCATATGTCATCTCTGATAGTATTTTGTAATGGCAATATCATAAAGATTTTAATTTTGTCAAAAAAGTGAACAGATAATTTAAAAGATTTATCATTTAATTATTAATCAGCTTTTACTAAAAACTCCTGTTTGCTTATTTGCATTAATATTTCAGTTGAGGGAGTTGGGTCCATTTGACCTGTTGATTGGGGGAAGCCCTTGCAATGACTTGTCCATTGTCAACCCAGCCAGAAAAGGAATCTATGGTAAGTAAATCGGACAAGAAAAACAATGCAGATTTGAGATGGTGGTGGGGAGGGGGGCAGGGGATCATGGAGTCAGATCAATGCTCAGTGATGTAGAACATGATACATATGGCAGCTGTAAATTATAATCGAGAAATCATGCATCCTTTGTCCCTCTCCCTACCCCCCCCCCCAGATCACATTGTGGAGTGTTAGCTCAGTGGTTAACGCCGGTGCCTTCCAATCATAAGGTCCCCGGTTCGAGTCACTCCAAGATTGATGTATGTCGTCCAGTTACAGAGTTGTTGACAATTCATAATCATGGACGTTAAAATATGAATCTAAGAGACTGACTTCGGTCAGCTTGCGGCTTTGATAAACCAATGAGGCTTCTTCGCGAGTTCCTGCTTGCAGGAGAGTCTAAAAATACATACATACATATTAGTGTCCTGTGTGAGGAGTCCTTCGTTGGAGGACAAGAGGGTCCATGGATCAATGGACTTTAGAAACTATAATAGGCAAGATTTAATAGAGGACACCTAAAAGAAAGGCAACTATTAAGTGACAAAGAACACTAAGGCAATAGGGGAAAAACACAAAAAGAGAAGCTTGATCAAGAAAGAAGCATTTTCTATAATTTGTATTAACGACATGTCCCCATGTGGTCTACCTGATGATGGTGGTGTTTTTTTTTCAGGAGGCACCGGGCTGTTGTTTTTCGAGTTTTCTCGTATCCTGGGACTATTGGAGATGACTGCAACCCCTGACCAACCTCTGTTCTGGTTCTTTGAGAATGTGGTCTTCATGGGTCATCAGGACAAGATGACCATTAATCGCTTCCTAGAGGTCAGTGAAATGAGCACCCCACCCCCCCCCTCTTTTTTTGCCCAATTCCTTCAAGTAGCTTTTTGTATTTGTTTGTCAATTTCTAGCATTTTTCATGAAACCTATTGAGCACAACTCGAAATAATACAAATGACTTCACTATCACAACCAGGAATTTTTAGAAAATTCCAGGTTTAAAAATATAATTGTCCTTACAGTTTTTGCACCATTATAATGAACAAATGCAAAATATTAAATTATAGCAAAGTACATAGTTAGATTTAAATATTTGACTTTTTCTTCAGTATTATATGTAATTGCCTCCCTCACTTATAACCATCATGTTAACATTAGCACTGAATAGAAGGATGTAGTTGTAGATATAAACATTGCTTAATATGTTTGTATCTGATAGTGCAACCCAGTCTTGGTCGATGCCAAGGACCTCTCGCCAGCTCACAGGGCTCGTTACTTCTGGGGTAACCTCCCTGGGATGAACAGGTTTGAGACAATTCTAGGAATTTGAAGTATTCAAAAAGATAAACATTGAGCTACTTAAAGCTTGATGTAACTTCTAAATTTTGTTTGAAAGTAATTTGGTGTTAAGTGCTAGCTGAATTGCTGGCAAAGTAGTTGCATCCATTATCCATGCATCCCCCTATTTTGTTATTATATGAGAATGTTAAAATATAGTTTCAATGAATCTGCTAGGAAAGAATTTATACGACTTGTCAAAAATATTCAAACTTCTAACGAACATCCTCTACATTCCAAGCTCAACTCTCTGTGCAATAAAAAAAATTATAATTTGATAAATCCAAATATCACGCCATCTTTTAGAATTATACTCTTTAAGAACTCGTTTATTTACAGAGCAGCCCTTTTTGTACAAAATGGCTCCTTAGATCCTTTATTGTAGCTTTTTGATAATGTTTTAGAATTTTTACTCTTTAAGAACTCGTGTTATTTACAGAGCAGCCCCTTTTTGTAAACTGGTAAAGACAGCTTCTTAGATCCTTTGTTGTAGCTTCTTGATAATTTTGATAACTTTTGTAACACTTTTTATGTTTCACTATTAACTTAGTCTCATAAACTTTTATATGTCTTAACCTGTATTTTGATGTTCTGTATATTGTTATATTTTTATCCTATTTATAAATTTCTCTGTAAATTTATACTGGAATAAAGAAATGAAAAAAAAAAAATGCATGATTCTTTCATTCCCCTGCTTTGCTATTAAATGATAATGATATTTCTGTTCTCTAACGTGGAACATTTTCAATGTCCGGGAACGATGTAAACCATTTAAACATTGTTTCTTTCCATTAGCAAAATTTACTTAATTTTTTGATGCCTACTAGGGCCATGCAAGTAACATTTTTAATTTTTATTTACAAATTATTTAATTCATATTATCAGTTGTTCCAAATATTTAATTTGTTATTACGAATTATCATGAACCTGAGATTCAAATATGTCTATGGCATGCCGTGTGTGACACAAAATAGCTGTTAGTCCAGTACAGGGAGGTGGGATATCGTATTGTGCAATGATTGGTTTGAATCATAAAGGTATTATTCTGTTCTGAAGCAGTGTTCCATTGTATAGGATATCACCCCGAGATGCCCCTCCCCCCCCCTCACCATTCCGTTACTTAATTTATTAATTAATAACAAAATTTTACTTGCATGGCCCTAATAGGCTTTAATTCATATAATTCTCTCTTGAAATAATCTATGTGTTATTGTCTTTTATTACAGGCCCAGTGCAGCTCTTGTGGATAGTCCATTGAAACTACAGGATTGTCTAGAACAGCATTGTAACAGAGAGGCCAAGGTATATATGACACTAAAATAACTTGTTAAAACACATATATATATGTTTTATGTTAATTCCTATTAGCCTCATGTAATTTTACTTTCCTGATCTGATTTCGCAGTTTTCCAAAATCCGTACCATAACAACTAAAGCCAACTCTATCAAACAACAAAAGGAGGCTGTGCTCCCAGTGCAGATGGATGGAAAGGAGGATGGCCTCTGGTGTACTGAATTGGAAAGGTGACCAAAAATCTAGAATTTTGATATTTATACTTCTGTTCCCCCCCCCCCCAAAAACACCTCTCCTTTCCCTCTACCCATGCCCTTCTTCATGACATGACTATTTCCTTAAAAACTTGTTAATTGCACAATACAGGTATTTTGGTTAGCTATAAATTGACAATTATAGTGGTAAATACCTGTAACACGCAGACCAAAACCAGAGGGATCGTTAACACCAGTGTACTTGGTTACTGGTTACTGGAAAGCTCCTTGCTTCTATTCATGTTTATTTGATGAAGAGAATTTTACACCCTGCAAATGAAACTAGCTGGATTTTTTTAACATTGATATATACCCATTGTTTCTGCACATCTGTTACATTTGTTTGTTGTTTATTAATTGATTTCATCTTGATTTTTTCTATTTCTATTTGTTTATGTATTTTAATTTTACCCTATTTAGTGTCTATGTATTTTTTATGTATTATTTGAAATTATTATGACTATTTTTTCCATTTATGATCTTTCAGGTTGTTTGGCTTCCCTGATCATTACACAGATGTTTGCAATCTTAGCAGTACTGGGCGGCAGAAGCTTCTCGGCCAGTGCTGGAGTGTACCGGTCATCCATCACCTGTTGGCTCCATTGAAAGACTACTTCCAGTGCGAGTAGGACAATGCCCCCCCCCCCCATCTATGTCTATGCTACAATTGATGTGCAGGGTTTTTCATCTTAATTTTTACTTTTTGTAATCCATCAGTTTTATCAATTTTTTTTCTACATCATTCAGTTGTTTTTACTAAGCTGTTTTAATTATATAATCAAGATCTCAGAAATTTTCATTAGTAGGTTGTTGGAAGCGATCATTGGATGATACTAATTTTTGACTGCCCATGTGAATTACAGATATAATCAAAGTGATACTAGTTTGGCTGCGTTTTGGTGGTGGCAATCAGTTAACTTTTTTTTTATTTTTGCTTTCAAGTTCTTTTCATCTTAATCAATATTTTCTAAAAACAAACAAAAAAAAACATGAAAAATGTGGTATGTTTATGACACATTTTTTTCCGTCTTCTTTCTTCTATTTCGATCTAGTTTGTAAGTTTCTCGTTCATGAGTATGTTTCAAAATGTCTCTTTTTACTTACCTCAGCATTCCTTTCATGGTTGTCTACAGCAGAGAGTTCATCTTTTCAAGTTTAAATTAAGTTTCATCTGTTTTTCTACTTTGATGTTTTATTGTGTCTGATTTTCATCACTTTGTGTTCTTTTCAGTTTTGCTTTTCTCTTAGTGTTTAAACTGGGAGATGTAAAATATTCAACCACGAGTGGCTTCTTACAACTGTTTAATCAGAAAACCAGTAGAAAAAAAGAACAAAAACCTGCCTTTCCTCTGTCTTGCCACCCTTGTCCATATACCCCATTCCTTATCTTTGCCTGAATTCCCATCAAAATTCTACATCCCCTAGGATTCAAGAAATCACTTTATTTGTGCCTTTATTCATCCATATCTTATCTTTGCCATATTAATTATTCGACTTGAACATTCTTTATTCATTCCTATCCCTACAGCCCTTTTCTGTGCCTTTATTCTTGCAACGCACATCCCATCTATATGCCTCATTAGTATCTTGTAGCAATCCATCTAGTCATATCTTTATACATTATATCATTCCACTATACTTAAACCCTTGTCTATGCCTTTTTTCTTCCAACGCACATCCCATCTATATGCCTTATTAATACCTTGTAGCAATCCATCCACTTATATCTTTATACATTTTTTATTCATTCCAAAAAGTTCAAACATTTATCTGTGCCTTTCTTTCATACAGCAAACATCCCTTGTCAGAGCTTTATATATCCATAAGCCAAAATAAATACCTGATGCAAAACATGTCCCTGGTGTGCCAGTACCTTTATTCATCCATGTACCTTTTCAATGCATTAATTCATCCACTCATGCATTTAGACAATTTCATTATTCATTCAAGTAACTCTCTCCCTCCCTCCCCTCCCCACCCCCCTCCCCCATCATATCTTAATTGATCCAAAATCTGTCAAAAGAGTTTACTAAGAGGATGGTAGAGCTGGTGTAAGGTTGGGTTTTTCTTTATTTTTAAAAGTGAAAATTTCCTTCACCATTATTGTATGCAAGTAAGATGCAATTCATTCACTGATTGCTATATATTTTGTTTCTCCAGAATAAGTAATCGTGAACATCAAGTGATGTTAACTTGTTTCTTTTTGTAATATTACCTCACTGGACAACTTTAAAATAAAAGTGTCTTGATCAAGAACTAAGCCTTATATGCTAGCCTCTTAATGTATATGCCACATCATGCCAACTTAAAGTAGTTGATAATTTATGCCATATATGTGTCTGTGTAACTTCATATATATGTATATATATTTTGTGTGGAGGAGGGAGGGGAAGGCTTGTTTCTCACTGAACTGAATTTTAAGGTGATGGCTCAAGTTTTTGGGGGGCTTTTCTTCCCCTTCATTTTCTCTATTGGTGTTTTTTAAATTTTTTTATACCATTTTGCATGCATGAGTAATATTGCTGGGAGTAGTAAGCAAAGGGTTATTTCAGTTATCAAACTGAACAGGTTGATGTTGTTCAGTTACTATATACTTGTTGTGTGTCACATGATGTTACTACATTAGCTCATCATGGTTTGTTTATGCAGAAAGAAACTTTCAAAGACATATTTAGTAGTCTTATCCTTTTCATTGCTTTCTTGTTGTTTGGAATATAAAACATGGTGTAAAACATTATTTAGCTATGCATTGGAAAGTTATTATGTAATGTCTACTTCTTTTAAGTTACATTGGTCTATGAGCTGCTACCTTCCCCCTCCCATAAAAATGGCGGGTGAGTATTTTTCTTCCCCACCCCCCTCACTTTTTCAAATCTGGATTCATTCCACATTAAGTCAATAGAATGAACACAAAAACTTCTTAAAACTTAAGAAACATTTTATTTAGTACAACCCAATTTGACGACAACACCTAATTGGGATGACCATTACTGGGCAAATGAACATGCAGGGCCAATGTGTTTGTGTTTATTGGGTGGTCCTAAACTGTCTTCATCAGAAAAAGAGAGCTTCAACAAATAATAGGTTTGCAGGAAATTGCATAGTGTCCCAGTGTAATCGTATGGAATGTATTTAATTTACTCAGCTAAATTAGCTTCTTTAAGTCCTTCGTGACTACTCTGGGTGTTATCCCAGATATTTAGGGAAGTTAGAGCTACAGATGGCTTGGAGGAGTTGAACAGAGTTAATTAAAAATATTCCAATGGATACTTTGACCTGACAACCCTTGCGGGCCACATGTCATATAGCAGGAATGTGTACTATATCTATAGACGCATAGGCGAAAATTTTCAGTGGCTTTATACTAAGGGTTAGAAGGTAAGAGTTACATATCCCATTGGCTACTACTTATGACACGACATGTTTTCAGATTGGTGCGTCATTCCAGTGCTCTACTCCTGAGTTGCTTGCTTCCATTCCGGGCGTGGTATTTAGCAAATGTTCGGGAGGTATGGTTGTCCACCGAACCGCAGTACTGTTGAAAAACATGAATTGCATTTGAAAGCATTCTGATTTTAATCCGAAACGGGGGTAAAAATCAAACACTAAATTGATTATCCAGTTATACTCGATATTTCCCATTAATCATCAGTAATATTGAGAATCGAAAATCACAGTTTTTTTTAAAGTTGATCCCTGTTAATCCCCGACCCCCCCCCCCCCCTTGCAAACTGACTGTTCAGGACAGTGGCGTAGCCAGGATTTTGTGTATGGGGGGGGGCCAATATGCAGGACTATCTAAGCGGAGCGCCACCATCGGTTGGCGCGGAGCGTACAAGAAAATTTGGGGTTTTCAAGGTCCCCAGATGGCAGGAAATAGCACTTCCAGGGCTTTGTTAGCCCTGTCAATATCATCATCATTATGTGTTTTTGGGGTTTTCAGGGGCAATTTCTTATCATTTATTCCACAGGTACCCACAATTATAAATTGCAACAAGGCTAATCCCACCATGAAAGGGATAAGTCCAGCTAAGCCAGTGGCAGAGCTAGGGGTTTTGGTCAAGGGGG
>KN893223.1:12126-23974 GCA_000934455.1 Apostichopus parvimensis | reverse complement strand
GGTCCTTATTAATGTACGGGCTATGGCACGGGTCTGTGCCTAGCCTGTGGGCTGCACCTTGGCCAGCTGACTGTTGCCAGTTAATGACCTCGCATTGGCAGAAACTTAAAAATTTTCCGACATCCGTGAAGGGGGGGCCATGGCCCAATGGCCCCCCCCCCTAAATACGCCCCTGGTTCAGGATACGGAATAGTGGTTATGTATGAACGATCATTTCGATCAGGAAAACGAATGCAACTACATATGTATATATAGACCTACTATGTAGTTACATAATCAGAAAAAGACAGCTTCTAATTTATAACTTGTGTGAAAGGGGCGACGGTGGAGATGGAAGGCAAAACAGCTTGAATAACAATAAATTCATTCGTAATAACAGTACTACTTATTTACATTGGAAAGTCACTCCAGATGAACACACTGGAAGTTTATCTATCATGAAGTATGTCAAGTATACAATTATCGACTTAACTGAAATATTTAAGAAAAGTTCCAGGTCTCATAAATATAATAAACCATTTTTTTCAAAATGGTTTATTTAAAATGTAACCACTCGTTTGTTGGGATAATTATAATTTCATTTTGGGGGGTACCCCCTTCCCCACTTGTCAGACCTGATCACGTTAACCTAGCTACGTTGTGGGGGGATTCGTTTCTCCCCCAATCAAAGCAAGTTTAGACGTCAATGGTGCATTTTATGAGTTATATTTAGAATATGAATTAGGTCTAAACACAAGGTTTGTTTAACTTTGACTGTAAATGGAGGTGGGGAATGCCACTTATCTTTCCCTCTCCCGTTTCTTGTGACTATTTATTTGACTTTATTTTGACAGTTGTTAATGCAATGGATGACTTCTACTTTTGTTATGTCATAGCTGATTTTCCAGTGACAGAAAGGTAAATATGGTCAATTGACCTCAAACTGATCAATCTAGCACAGCGCCCTCTCTATATTATTATTATGTACTGGGTGGTAGAGAAATGACGAATAGACTGAGGAATATCTGTGAAATTATCAAGCTTTCACAACTGATTTACTCGCCAGAATTATAACTTGCATTCTTCTTCAGTGAAGAGTACCATAACATTTCTTCTCAGTGAAAAGACAAATTTCCAAGGTAAGCATCTTCTCACATAAATATTCACCTTATTTTGATAATTGGTAGAACAACAACATGGCAGATAGTCGTCATCCCCAACAAACCACTGCTAGCCTAACCTGTAGTGAGTTACAGATGCACGGACCGAAGTTCGGCCTATGCTATGTAATGGTGTGACCAGCAGTGCGCGGCCCTGTAACATAATTTCACGCATACACAGCTAAAGGTTCTGCAGCTTCCTATTGTTATTGTAGTAATAGGCTCTCAGTGTAATGTACTTAAGTCCTGGTAATAAGTTCTGCTAAATAACTTTAGGCTAACATTGGGCTAGTGCTACTACTAGTAATTATTACTACTAGCCTTTAGGCTGTATTACTGGCAGTATTGTAGCCTAACTAGGCTGGGGCCCAGTAAAGGCTAACACAATAATACTAGCCTAGGCATGAGGGTAGATATATTGGGACTTGGCTCATGTGTAGCATATGCCTGACATAGTACTGTAGTTATACCTTACTTTAAGACTGTAGCAGGATAGGGATTATGCACCACTCATGTGCACCGTCACTTTCGTTTGTGGTCACAATATCAGTGAATCAGGAAGAAATAGCCCTACCATAGCCTATGCCAAAGCTTATCCTTACCAAATAGACCTAACATAAATTGGCATAAAGTCGCCACTTCAACAAGTTAATGTCCTATTAAAGTATTAAAACATACTGAAGTAATTTGTTCTGTGAGCTTTGGCACAGAGTTATATATCCTTCAAGTTGGAACAAAAATTGTGTAAAGCTAAATCACCATTTTGAAAAAGTTGCACTGGCAACCATATGACAGTAGCAGTCATAAAACACCCACACACAGCAAATTTAAAGGTTTTCTGGTGCATTGCTGTGGTGAACAAAATTTCCTTGTCTGATAGGTATCTGAAAAGTAATATACTTTATCCTGACATTTAATGTTGAGGATCTTAAGTTAAGTAGTGAACTTATAACAGTGGTAATTTTATAACAGAGCTTATATTAGGCTAGTCTGACACATTTGCTGAAGTTTTGATCAAATTGCATGCAGTGAAAACCAATACCACAGCTTGATTTGAGTTGGATTATCCAAGATACCAATCGCAAAAGCTGCTGACAGGTCGCCGGATGCATTTAAATAATTAACCAAATATTCAATTTCACATTTATACCATGAAACTAATACACTACTTCTTGTGATTGAAATAATGTTTGGAAATTCATGTTTATACCATGATCAAATATTGTACAAAATGACTGAAAATAGTGGATATAAATGATGCAGTAACAAGATAATGACGCAAAGAAATTGAGCTCCTTAATAACGTTAGAATACAGTGATTTAGTGTGGCCATTTGAAATGCACTTTTGGTGTAATCCACTAGCTACCCCGTCATTTCATGTTGACAATATCTTTGGGAAGGCTGAAAATCTTTACAAAACATGTGATGAAACCATCACAAAATTTTTATAAGAAATGCTAAGTAAAAGTTATCGCATGTGGGAAAAGCCTAAGCAATGTGTACATCAAAGACTTTCGACTTTACCTTAACAACCTTAAAAGTACTGTCCAATTGTTAAGCAGCTACGATGTGACAAGCCTAGCCACATCAGGAAATGACTGTCGTGTTTGAAATACCCATATAACCAAAGAGTCTAAACAATTGCAATATTTAAACTTCATTCTAAAAAAAATAAGGTAGTTTGTGATTTCTCTTTTTGTCAACAAGTGATGTGTTCTACCATCCATCTTTAGTAACATTTCCAAGAACCCTACTGTTCTTGTGGTGGTAAAATGCCATTAAGATCAACAGGCTAACACCTAGTAAACATGGTAACTCCAAAGCAAAGTTTAGATAGACTTCATAGTTTAGCACGAATATCCACTGTAGTGAGTACATAAACCTGATTGTGTCTTGTAGAGATCAAAGTTCAGTTGAGGTCACCAGAGCTTAAAGTCTGAGTACCTTTTAAACACAAACTTTTATTCTTAAAGTGAAGTTGAAATAAACTACATACATATTGTGCGTGCACAGTAGTTTCAATTTAATGAGTGTCGGAATTACATTATATCGTTATCTTTTAAGCTCAAAGATAATTTACGATCAATACTTTATAAACCTCATTACATTGCATGCTTTGGTATGAAACTTGGCAAGGAATCACAACCTTCCTGGTTACCTGTTTCCTACATGAAAATGAAACGTTTCCAACATGCACTTAATTAGGATGTTGGTACCATAGTTCTTTTTTGAGTCCCTGTCGATGGCAGGACGTTTGTATGGTGATAGTGTGTATGTAGTGTACTGTATGTGTGACACAATAACTTAAAACTTATGTTGCTTTGATTATGTGGATTCGACGTATAGAGGACACACAAAAGACAACATTTTGGGGCTTTTTACGGAGGTCAAAGTGAAAAAAAACTTTACAAACGTGATAACAAGCAACCCAAAGCTTGAATGCAATTCATATATGTATTGGAAATTAAATACAGTAGATCCACGTTGGTGAGTACACAAAAACCTCTATACTCTTCTCTATCAGAAGGCAGCATGTCGGTGTGAATGCAGGTGCTGTACAAATGTGTACAGTAAGTCACGAATGAGTGCTCTTACTGTAAATGTTCTGACAACCTGGGAATAGAATGAGGTTTATCTAACAATATATTTACCTCTCATCTCAGACCATCAGACAGCCACACTTAGAGGGATTTTCCAGTGGCTGAAGTTGATTTGCTGAACAAAAAAAAATGCTGTAAACTTTCTGCATCTTTAGTATAAAACCATATCCTCATGGCATTTTGCTTGATGAAGGTATTAAATTTTTCAAAATTTGATGAAATTCATGCGTCTGGCAACAGCAGAGTGAATGATGTCATCGAGGCAATTTAGCTGCAAATGCTGTTGTTTTTCTTTATGATATTTAGCTCAGTTATTCACAGAGGAAAGTAATATTTCTACAACATAGTTGCATTTCGTAGACAATTTAAATACAGGGAACATTGACAGCTAAGCAAACATTCCAAAGGTATCAGGTTTGAAGGATAAATCAACAACTAGATTACAATAGGAAAGTAAACCATTTGAAAATGATCTACCATGATGATGACATCATAGACCACCTACTGTGTGATCTAATCCTTGGAGAAATCTAGGGTTTAGCCAACCAAAATAGGTTCCATTCAATCAACCATATCTTGAATTAGGAACAAGATATGGAGATGATGGTTTCAACTACAGTAGGTGTGTGTGTATTGTCCTCTTTGAAATAAGTAGTACATTGTCTGCCACTGGAATATATCCCTTTAAAGAGGTCATGCCTTCCAAATTCCTTCCAAATGTGGTGGTGATATATTTAGTCACAAATGGTCACATACTAAACTAGTTTCATTTGCTGCCACTGTGATAGGTCATTCACTGGGAATGTAGACCACATTTTATTGCCTATTGTGACAATTTTAATGTCTGGGAGTACATTGGGTAGTTAGAACCCAAAGTGCTTTTTTTTCTAAATTGTTGGTCTTCTAATTTTTTTGTGCTAAATATTGGAGGCAGTGTACAGACAACTTAATATAAAACCAAGCCTTGAGTGAATGTAAATGATATCATCTACATTCATCATACTGTACCCATGTATAAGGTACTTACATGTTCAGTTCAGTTTCCAAAATCCTTGCACCAGTTAACAACTAATAGGAAAAGTCATTTGACCTTTGGATGCCATTACAGACTGTGTTCTCTGCACAGGAAGAGGTTTTCACCTACTAGGTACAGAAGGTAAATAACAGTAGGTTCCTACAGTACTATGTACACTATGCAATAGGCCATATGTAAGTACTTCCATTCCATAATATTTTGGCAAGTTTGACATTGGTGGTTTCCATGTATTACATATACAACATGTAGTTTACAGCCCATTAACTTCATTGTATTGAAATGGATGGTTTGGTATTTAATATAAATTGTTGCTGGGTTACTGTAGTGTGTAACTGTATTATTAAGATGGTTTCTATTCTTCAGACCACAGCAGGTCATTAATTAGATGTGGGTACTGTAGCTGTACTGAAGGTCAAATCTCAGGGGTACATGCAACTACTATATTACCTAACTTCATCCAGTTCTTCAGATCTAAGGGAAGTACAGTACTTAGTTGAATCGGTATATTTGGCTCAAAGTGATTGAGACTGCTTACTTTTTTCTGGTTTAATTCTATTCAGTTCATTCTTTGAAGGTGACTCATTTACTTGAAAGCCTCATAAACACTATCTGAAAAATTTGTTTGTGGATGTCACACATAGATTTTTCAAGGATCCTCATTTTAATGACGGTCAAAGGTCATATTAGGTCAAACAAATGAAAGCTTTTAAACACACTTATGTCAAGAACAAAAGTTATTTTTGAATCTTATGTTTTGTCATCTGCGGATACTTGTATTGAGTTGATGAACCTTGGTGCTTTTAGTGGACTTCAAAGGTCATTTGAGGTCAGTATGTTTCAAAATGTTAATGTTATGTAAGCATGAGGGGGTCCTGATTGCAGTCCATGAAAAACAAAGGCAGTTTGATGTGATGAACAATTCATATGTCATCACAAAATTTAAATTGTTCACTGTTCATATATATTCGAATAAAATGATTTGTGCATTTCAATATTTTATATCTTAGCAATATAAGCTATTAAATTGGGCGCAGTTAATTCAATGTTTCTCTCTCTCTACTCGCTCATGTATAAATTTATAGTTAAAGTACATTTTTAAGTCTCAGAGACACAGACTTAATTACCGTATCCTGTTAACACTTCACTATATTGACACATACAATACATAGGAAATCCTTGAGCCTTTTTTGGAAAAGTTGGAACTGGAATCATTAAATAGTACTTATATCCTTGGAAAGGTTTCAGCATCGTCTGAGACAGCATTTCAGTATATAGTATTATACATGTATTCTGGCATGTCATTTGGATCTTTCATGAGTTGAGGATAGCTTCGGCCAGACAATTCTTTATGGGTTTGGCTGGTCTAATATTTACTTTATGTGTGTATCACATGGTTACAAAAACATTGATCAGGAAACATCAATTTAACTTTCTCAATGAGGTCATGGTGCATATTATAGGATCTTTAATGTCATTCAACTATGGATATAGTCATCTTCTTAGGTGATTAGTCTATATTTGCTCTTTGTTATACTACATATGTTATAGATATAGGCCTTTGCCAAGCCTGCCAAACATTCATTTCTGACCTTCGACCTTCGATGATGAGTATCTCGGAAATCAAAACAGTAGAGCCAATATCACAGCATGTGGAACAGGTGACTGCACAACTTTCTGTACTTTTGGTACATACTTGCCTTGAAGGGCTGCATTTACACTAAATTGTTCACATTCTGGTGATGTACTGTACCATGTCAAGAGCAGGTACAGCATACTCCACTGTTGAGCTCCATAGCTGACATACAGTACAGTGTTGAAACAGGCCTAGATAGAATTTGCACAATTTCAGCCAATTGATGAGAAATGTAAGTGCCTACAAGAGCTACTTGTAGCTAAAATCATGTTCTCAATGGCATTTTCCTGTATATCGCAACACACCAATAAAAATATGTGGCGCAGATGCTACAGTACTAGGTACGTAT
The DNA here is from genome assembly GCA_000934455.1 of Apostichopus parvimensis. Lineage (NCBI taxonomy): Eukaryota > Metazoa > Echinodermata > Holothuroidea > Aspidochirotida > Stichopodidae > Apostichopus > Apostichopus parvimensis. The sequence continues at coordinate 17,216 of KN893223.1, read as the reverse complement.
TAAACTCTGAATGTCATTTTTTCTCCCCTGGCCTACGGGTGGATATTTCTCATTAGTTTGAATTGGATTGGATTGCATTTTACATAATAATTTAGTTTTCTGAAAGTCCTGGGAATGCTACTTAAAACTGCTGCTGAAGGCTGCACATGTGTTTTCTTTTAATTATAAAATGAAAACACATTCACCATTCTATGTTGATCAACAGGTGTACTGTACACTGTTGATGTGTTGTCATCAGGTAAAGAAGTGGCATACATGTACTGTATATTGGCTGCAGTATGTTAGTACAGTATATATGTACTGTAAGCAATGAATTGAGATATATTGTACATCATTGGCTACAGTATGTTAGCTACAGGTAAAAGACCAATGAATTGAGGTACTGCACTGTGTAATTAAAGGAAACCTATACAGAATAAGCTTGACTTGTATTATGTTGCTGTTGTTACTACCGGTTGTGTAAAATCAAATTTCAGTCTGCAATACGCGAACTGGATGATGTGGTTATTATACATTCCACTTCATTTATTTTCAATGTTTCAATTTACTAATTTTAACCAATAAAGAGTTTATTCATTGCTTCTCACTGGTTTAATTTCCAACCTTGGATAAAATAACCTGGTTTGAGGTACATTAATACCAAAATAAATGAATGAAGGACATGCATGAATATGAGAGGAACTTATTGACAGATTGGAACCTGAAGATGAAGGATGACGAGCCGTCTGTTGTGCAAATGTCTGATGAATCACTAGTACTTGATATTCACAAATGCATGTAATGTGTGGTGGAATGGAGGTTAGAGCAGTGTGCCCACATACACAGGCCTATTTAGATGAGTCAAGATATAACCATGGTTATATATTTCAAGATCTTTCCAGCTTTCAGGGATATAAATGGGAAGTCACCAAGGTTGATGATTGGTCGAATGTAAATGGCTATTTTGTGTACATTCAGATACATTGCAGGTAATTTGGGGCATTTAATGGACGTTTGAAACCACTGGCTGAAAAGTGCAGTCAAAGACTCAATTCCTTTCAGGTGATCTAAACAGGATAATATTAAATTTCATGTCATACTGTGAAGTATATATGCTCGCATGATGTCAAGTTCTGTTAATTTGCAAGATCCACATCAACTAATAAATTATACCATTATAACAAATTTTTATTTCCACCCATACGGCTAAATGATATTTATAGGAATTTGTTTTCAGTTCTAAATTAAGAACCATTGCAAATCGACAGTTTATTCACGACTATCTCGTTGTGCAGCAATACAAAAACCCGCTCTTGCAAAAAAGACTGGTTGTGTCTTTGAATATATAGGCTGTTGGAATGTGTAAAGCTTTTACAGTTTACAACTATGTACTGTACTGTATACCGATACCAAACATTTGGCATCCAGGAATACTTCATGACAAGCTACCTTGAGCAGCCAGCTGAACAGTTTTGTGAGATGTCAATTAAAAGGCAATGGAGAATATGTACAGTATATATGTGGACATGTATATTAAATATTCCATGCACACTACTGTACAGTACAGTATGTGAAATTGCCATCTGGTTACACTAGCTTCATTTCCAAAGACTACTGATCACTTTCTGGTCTACATTCTAGAGTAGATGACATCTGATAATTAGGGATGGTACCTGGCGAGGGTGCCTCTGTATTCTGTATTGAGTGAGATGTTCTGAAGAAAAGAAGAGATTGGAAACACATTGTTATAAATGGTATTGCATCACAGTACTGTACTTTACTATAAATCAATTAAAGCAACTCCTTGACTTGCACTGCCATAGGACTGACAGGCATACTGTATGTGGACCATCAGTTTAATAATGAAGAGGACAGTACTAAATTAATAGAACTCCATATAGTAAATGTGACAGGTCAGAGCTGGATAGCCTGAGAAAGTTGAAGATCAATTACTCAAACTTAGATACATGTTTGGAAAAAAAAGATGACATTTGTATCTAGTACTGTACATAACAGGAGTGAGTACAGTACAAGCATGTCAAGTTCATGATTGTCTGTTGTTGAGCAGAGTTCAGTATATCACATATTTTGAGATGACATCTCTCCTCTCAGGTGAGGACTTCCACTCACTATGTGGACCTGTGTGTATTTTATCACAGCTACTGCGCTAGTTCTAGGTACTCGCAAGTCGGCTTACGCTGCAAATAGTGGGTTTGAATAATAAGTTGAAAACTATCAAATAACAAGGCATGTTTTCCCTGTTATATCATCAGTTTCAATTTATTTTTACGACTGCATTTGAAATTCTGTTTTCCGTTATCTACCCTTGATTCCGTGAAATTTGCCCGTATTCCGTAACGCAGAAAACTTATGGTTTTACAGTAGAACTCCTACAGTACTACTGTATTGTTATATAGTTGAAATACACTCACTCAGTTCTGTGCAAGCATATTGTTCAACATATGTCTTTACTGTATATAGTATAACAGTGTACATTTTAATGAAGCTGTAATCAGACGAGTACCCCTCTTAACGACTTGTAAAATTTCTGAATTCGAAAAAGCAAACATAATTGAGGAATTTTCCTCCACACCGACTTCTGAGTAGAATCTGTGCAGTTCAGGTTTTCCCTGTTGGTTAACAAATGCAGTATCGCAGACAGTTTCACATTTATGCACGCACCTCGACAAAAAAAAAAAAAATGGAAGAGATTGGCCTCTCAGCGCCTAGGTCAATAACCTGACATCCCATCTTCATAAATCACTGCAAACATTCTGCTTCATACTGTAGTAGTACTGCAGTGCTGACCTGAGTACCTCAGCTGTACAATACCAAGTAGCATGTAGTATGTATTCGACACAGTAAATGCAAGTATAGTTTGTTGACTGCTGCAACCATATGTACACACTGGCAATACTGCAGCGGCAGCTGTACACAAACATGTCGTGGTCTACTGGTACTACAGAGATCCTTATTCATCCCCAAACGAGAGTTAATTCAGCCTTTTGGATGGATTATCCCTTGACCTTTTTTGTTCCCTTGGAATTACCAGTCCATATTAAAAGTTGGTTACAACTTGTTGCACAGTCAGAAGGATGTAATAACTAGACTCTGCTCCATAAAACAATTCTTTCTACTGTAGTTACTGTTCTCTAGGAGTGTTGGAAAAGGATTCTGGTTGGACAAGATTGTATAGCAAATTGTTACTACAAACTTACCAACATACTTTATAAGAAAATGTACTTAAGAAAATGTATGTAAGTATGAAAAAGAAAAAAATGTCATTATAACATTTTTTGGATCACAGAGTGTCAATGAACACACTTATCTAACAGTTTGCAATTACTTTTCTCAATTTAAAATATGTTTGAGGAAATGACAAACAGGAGGGGGGGAGGTGGGGTTCTAACCTCTAGAGGTAACAAAATATTTTTTTTTAGTTTGTTTCATTTGTGTCGATCTTAAATAGCTCTCAATACTATCGTACAGTATTTTGCATTCTCACTGATTTTCTTTAGATCCTAGTTTTTCTACCAAAAAAAAAAAGAAAATTGGCAGCCTAGACTAACCTCAAAATTGTCCATCAGAACCACTAGTCCTCTGCAAATCATTGCAGTCAACTTTTTTTCAGTTTTTGACCTTTTCTGACCTCGCATTATGATGGACCTGTGCAAAACATCTGTAGAGTTGTTGTACTGTAGTTTGTCTGAGGTAGGCACATTTTCAAGCTTAAGAGATTTTTCCAAAGTGGGCGGTAGGTACCATAGAAACAAGAATTCACTTTAACTTTCGGTCATGGAATCCTTGACCCCAAGAGGGTCTGGATTAGGAATAAGTCATTGAAGAGGTTGATCTATATGGACAAATAAAATGCAATGTTCCATTTGAGACATATTGTCAAGGTCTGACTGACTTTGTGGACATTATTTTACAGTTCCTACTTTACAATACAGTAGTTTATAGTGGTACACTACAAATCGGTTACTTTTATCACAGTTGTATATTTACAAGGAATTGGTACAGTTGACTGTAGTCGGTTACAGAATCTCTCTATTTAAAAGGAGACACAAACCCAACCATCATATATACTGTATCTCATATGACAGAGATCTTTGTGAAGAACAAGTCCCCCCCCCCCCCCCCCCCCCCCCCCAACAGCTAAGAAAAACCATGCTCCCTTTGGTAGATATTTTAAACTTGGTTATTGCAGTCGTGTAGGACGTCATTTTTTTTGTAAATCTGCGAGAGATCATAGCGCCACTAGGATTCAAAACTTTTTTTATTTTTCCAAAAAGTGTTGACGCTGAAATCGGTGTCATCATTAGGTCACGTTTAACAGTTTCGAAAATTTTAGGTTCAACGTTTTCAAAACCCACCTACATTAACATTTAAAAAATAAAAACATTGCAAACAATACAGCAAAGCCTTAAAAAGTTTGAAGCGTATGTGGCTCGATGTTGCCATGTTTTCAGTCGATCAAGTCTTCCGCCTGGCATGTCAAGAAACATTAAATCTGTGGTATCTCTGAAATGGAACATGATTCTTCTTAGCTGTTTGGGGAAGTTGTTTATTACATTTATCTCTATAAATCTCATAGATCAATAATGATGGTTTGTGTTTGTGGCTCCTTTAAAGCAGCTTTTTGCGTTCTGTCGCTGCTTTCCCACCCTTTTGACATGTCCATCAAGTTTTTTTTACATGTACTCATCACAAAACAGCAAACTAAGTTATTAGCCAAGTTTTTTTCCCTGCAAGTAATTAAGGACTTCTGCAGATAATGAGAAGTGTGTCTTCCGACAGGTTCCTCATTTAAAATTAATCCCATGCAGATCCCCCACATCCGCTAGATTGAAATCAACCAATCAGTGAATAGCTAAAATGTTTATTTATGAGCTGTTGCTTAAAATAGATTCATTCACAGCAATCCAAAAAAGTTAGGTCGGTATCACAGGCTTACACAATGTACACAAATAAAGCATGGTGTTGTAGTTCATATTGGTGTACTAGGTTGCTCACGACGCAGGCAAAGTGGAAATTATTTACCTCATTTCTCGATGACGTTCACAGAATTTAAATATTCATATTATGGGCGGGGTTTATTGCGATCTTAA
>KN893223.1:0-10030 GCA_000934455.1 Apostichopus parvimensis | reverse complement strand
GGGGAGGCAACGACTTGTGCAATGATCCTCATATCCGTGTAGAGTTGACTGGAAGCTTTATGCAGATACAGGATGCATCACCGTAAGTAATGAATTACCCAAACAATGAAGCATTTAGTTTAAAAGCCACAAATCCCTTGTAATCCTGCTTGGCTTGACAGTTACACCACCTGCAGTTGGGATTTATTTCATGCCTGCAGTTCAATAAGAAACTACATTTTTTTTTTCCAGTTTTAGTGAGACATTTGAGTTGAAACTTCATGTAGTGCATGTCTATGATATAACTGTACTTTCTTCACATTTATGACGGTATATATCTGACAAGGAGTACAATACATTATTTCATGAACATTTACACAGTTTACTGTACCGTAGCATACATTCAATACAGCTTGTCTGAGGTATTCATGTGCCGCCAACATTTACTCTTCCCTTGCTCTGAGTAAAATAGCATTTGCTTGCTTATAAAGGTTAATGTGAAAATTTATAACATTTGTCATTTGCATGATCCTTAGAGGGGGAAGGGGGGGGGGGGTTGAGGGACTTACAATAGGCAGAATTCTAAGTCTTGATATATGATAGACAAAGGTTAAAAAGAGTACTAGTATGTTGCAATATATAACTATTTTGGCTTTTCAAAACATACAAAATGCTTAACCTCTGGGATGCTACTTTCTAAGTGCTAAATTAATGATGACCTAATCAGCTCTGTGGTGCAGGAGGCCTAAATTTTTATGCTTATCCAATGTTTTATCAATTCTAATAACTCAACCGAAACAACTGCATATGTACAATACCTGCTGCGCATCCTCCGATGACATTGAACAACTTTTGTCCTTGACAAATTGCGACGATGCGTTGTAAATTTATGTTATTTGAGGCCATAAAATACAATCTTATGTTTTCCTAAATGAATATTGTGTTGCAAATATGAGGAACTGACCTACTGTAATGGTCTGTTTGTTAGACTATTGTAAGTAGTCTAGAGGTCTGATTTGTGAGCTTCAGATGTTTTGAAATGGATTACTTCTTACAATAGAAATAAAACCTGGACTGCAGTGCTTGTCAACATTTGAAACAGTCTATAAATTATGAAATATAATTTGAACCTTAAGTCATCCTTGTACATTTGGAGTTAAGTTTAATAGAGCATATAAATTCCTCCAGTGGATCAAATCATCAGTTTGCCCCTCAATCATCAGCAAAAATAAAGGTCTGCGAAGAAAAATGGGGGCAGTTTTGTGAATAGTATTGTAGATCTATAAGGAGAGTGTTTGGGGGGGTGTGGGGGGGGGTTAGAAGGAATGAAGGTAGGGGAAATGTGACATAAGTTCCATGAATATAACATTGCTAATATTGTACAGGTGTATGTGTTCATCACTAAATAGCTTACTTACCCAAGTAATATGTCTGTGAATAAACTACCTTTCCTACTGCATCTATGCAGTGTACTCTACTGTAGCTGGTTTCCGCTGCCAAGTTTTTAAAGTCTTTGCTCGATAAGGCAAACCGTTCAACTGACGACAGCTGGACATAGCTACAGTACCACTGTAATTCAGCGTGCAAACATTTGAGCGCAAAGGTACTCCACTCTATCCGACCTACTGCACCGCAGTTGTTAATCATGGAATCTGCCTATATGTAGCTATACCCTGGTCTAATTAATTGCCAGGGCTTCTGTTTGCGAGTACTGTACAGTAGCTATATAGCATGCATTCAAACATGAAACTGATGGAAAAGGTTGAATGGCTTTGAAAAGAAATTACATATGGTGGTTTATTGCACAACCCTGGATACTTGGAAATTTATGGAAAGATGGTCTCATTCAGTGTATTTTAATTAATAGTCGTGATCTCATCAGAAAAAAGTTAATAATATTTACCAAAGTTATCTTTTGTTAAAGCTTAATATTAAAATGTATGCCGTAGGGTCGTGTACGACTTCACACTAATTGATGAACCGTGAGGTCTGAGTTTACTCGCTCAAAGTTTTTTGAAAACAGTAAAAGGGTATTTTTGGCTGGAAAGGTAATCCTGAGGTCACTGCTCGATTTGAATGATATTTTCAACTTTGTCTCACTGATTAGTTTGAACTTTTGTCATAAATGGTGAGGGTACTGTTCATACTTTAGTGCAAAGTCAATTTGAGACTATTAAATTAATTGTTCCACCACAGTCATTCATTTCATCCAGATACATAGTGCCATAAAATCTCTGTGAAATGTCTGAGATCATGCAGAGCATTCTGTCTGCAGACATTAAAGTTCCAGATCTGAAGAAAAGAAAAAAATTCTTGCTGTGAGGGAAGGTTGTTTCATAAGCATGGATCTATATGATGATACATATATCTGGTTTTCTTTCTGCTCAGTTAAATATTCTCCTCTGAGGTGGCCAAAGGAATTCCCACGCAAAGAACGTACTTCAGACCCTCCGTTTTCTTCATCAGTTGTGTTTGAAAACCAAATCAGCTATCTTACAGGGAACAATTTTTAGAGTTAAAACTTTGTCTAGCAGTTTTGATGGCTCTGAATTTTGTCTCTTTAATTTACAATGACTCGTGAGGTTACCTGTCTCCTCATAACCTTAGCACCTCATTCTACCGTGCCTAGTATGCCTTATTTAACGCTGTGCACCCTCAACAACCGGCTCCCCCGGTGGTTGCCCTTCCTTTTCATTCTACCATCCAAAGTGTCTATGTACACATGTTTTTTTCGTATTGGAAAAATTTCTTATGGAATTCGCCAAGATACCTTCGAAAGTACTATCGCTCCTGTGTAGAAGACTGCTATACAGTACATCTTTGGACAGATACAAATACATATACACCGATCAGAAATGTCAACGAAACCTCTGGTGTGGAATATTCTAGTCTGATTGTTGTTGAAATGTGTTGTTATCTTCATTAACTTTGTGTCATAAACAATGCCATTTTAAGGCAGATTAGTACTACACAGAATACAGTACTGTACAAAGTACATTGTCCATGCAGTATATCATATTATCTCATTACTTGCAATTGATTCCACTACCGCCACAGTACAACAACCCCTGCGACATAATCGATCGCATTTTAACGAAGCTCAACGCACAGAGCTCAGAGAAGGGGAGAATAAAGCACACAATTCATTTTGAGATAATTACAGAGTACTACTTAGTGCTTTTCCAGACAATTTAAACTCTCATAATACAGTATTATGAAGATGTATTATGAAGACGAAATCCGAAGGGAAGAAAATCCACTCGAAAAATATGTGTGCAGCCACGTTGAATGGTAGAATGAGAAGGAAGGGCAATGACCGGAGGGGCCGGTCATAGAGGGCGCACAGTGTTAAATGGTTACCGGGACATTCCAGGCACAGTAGAACAAGGTGCTAAGGTTGTGAGGAGACAGGTACAAGCTCATCTCTCATCCAAACCAGTAAGTCCAAACCAGGAAGTTTTGGAATATATACAGTATTATGAAGATGCATGGTCAGTGCTTTATTACAGGCACTGAACAATAACAGGGTTTCACCAGGTATTTCTCATGTGAGGGCAGTAACTAGTTTGTGACACTGGAGGGCATGAGCATATGAGGGGGAGGGGATCTGGGGGCATTGATCGCCCAGAAAATTTTGTTAAACATCCTTTAGAATGTCGATAATCCTAACAATAAATTAGATAAAAATGCTATGTGAAAAAGATAAAAAATATAGGCAGAAGAACGATTATATGTTTCTATAATTTAGTGTTCACAGTCAATTTTTCAATTTCAGATGATGGCATGGGTTAATAAAGTTGGATTGCAATCATTGCATGTTTTATTTTTTCTTTGAAACAGTGAGGCAGCAATTTTGGAGTTGGTTGCAAACGCAGACAGTTGGCCACCTCACAAAATGAATACCAGGGGATACCCCTGAAATGATTGTGCAAGTTACAATCCACCACCCTGCGGTATATATTATGTCTATTCGACTTGTTCAGTTCTGTTAGTCACAGTACATACAGTAACATTACATTATGTTCCTGTACACTTCATTGGTTTTAGGCTGCTAAAACTCAAAAATTTAATCTGTCTCATAAGGTTGTTCCCCACTCCCACCCCACCCCAGCCAACCTCCACACTGAAAAAATGAAAGTAATGAAAAAGGGAGAAAGAAAGAGTTTTTGATTTTAAATGAAAGACACCATTGTTGCTTGTGCTGTAGGTCTTACAAGTAATGAATACAACGAGTCATGATGTTGGAAATTCTATCATCATTTCATTTAAGGATACTTAATTAGCAAGTCTCTGATATTTGCATTCCATTCTGAAAAATGTCAATATCCAGATAATTTCATACAGGTACTTGACATGCATATTAAAACAGTACGCAAAATTAAAGTGAAAGACCAAAAAATACTTGAAATGAAACTCTGAGTAAATTACAGCTTTAAATGCATCCGTTGTGTTTGATGGAGCTGTCTGTGGGAGAGAATTATCAAAGATAAAAATTAGAATGCCTACCCTTGCAACATTTGACGTGCATTTCTCGTTTTCTCGTTTTGCATAAAGTGCGAAGGCATTTTGCTGCTGCCCTGGTACAAAATGCATCAAAGATTTTCTATAAGGATCCTGGGAATGAAGATTAGATGGACAGACTGATTATAGTACAAGTTAAAAGTCACGCCATATCTGCCGTAGTCAGCGAAGAAAGAGATAGAGAGAGAGAGAGAGACGAAGAGAGATGTGCCTCAGAGCTAAATCATCTCACGGAGGCTGTGCAGGTTATCTCCGTCAAAAAAAAAATTTGGTAGCGTCAGCCTTGGTTGCGATGTCTTCTGTTTTCCCCTCTTTTTTTTTTTTCTTCTTTTTTTTTCGATCAAGGCAGCTGCACAGTATCAACAGTGTAAGAAATGAATGCATATATACATTAGGACCAGTAGTGTGTGTGATCAAGAGCTCTTTGCTCGGACTGTGTTTATAATGCTATTGGGTCATTGTCATGCAGACGCTCTCTGTCATGTGATATTGAGTTGCCATGACAGCACATAGTAGTGTGACTCACGTATAATAATCTTGCTTATTGTAGACCTGGGCAGATGGGTGTAAGGAATCCCAGGCATCATTGTCACATCTGATAGAGGAATGTCTGCCATGGAGAATTTAAAACCATAGTTTAAAAAAAAACACAAATCACAGACAGGGTTGATAACTTGAGAGGGCGGGGCGGTGTAACCTTAGCGACCATGAAAAGAAACGACTGTTTCCTGTTTCCTGGACAAGTTTCTCTGCTTGTTAATGTACATGCCAGCTCAACCTCGGGGATTCCACTTGGCAAGTGCTCTCAGCACAATGTCCTTGTTGATGGTGACTTCCTATTTTTACTGACATAGTGTAAGATCTTTCTTGTAAGCGGTACAGTACTGTATATATTGTATGTATGTTCCCTGCAACTTATTCCAAAAAGGGTCTGTGCTGGAAACTTGCCCAAGTGCAAGTTGTTGTGGAGAGGTTTGTTTACAATACTCCTCTCTTTCCTGCCTGGATTCTACTATTGCACCTTTGCAGTTAGGGTAGATCCGGAAGGAGGAGGAGGAGGTAGGTGATGGGCGATGACCCCGATGAGGGTCAAGGGGGGGGGTGCAGTGCCAAAATATCAACAGTTATGAGACTAGTTAGATGGGAAGGTTGCTATAGTAGAGTCGAGTCAGTTAAGTATAGTCTTCGCTTGTAAATACCCGGACCGGGGAGTTTTGGAGTATCTGAGGCAGCAGCGATTCATGTACCATTCTGTGCTTTAAGAGAGCCAAACTTTGGTTGCAGCCTGTTTTAGTGTAATTTCATTTCTGAAATGCACATCGCACAGGTTGCAAACCATTATTCATGTTGTTCACACATTTGCAGTATTTTCCAATAATTTAAATGTGGTTAGGAGGTTCTTAAAACCATGTTTATTTTATTGCATAGGGAAGTTCTGACAGCTCCATACACAAAAATGGTGAACAGGAAAACACTGTACCGGAGCTAGTAAGTTAGACCATGGAAGTATTAATACGTCCATCCGTAGACCTTGATACTGCAGTTTTAATAGTTGATGATTGTGTAGAATCATCAGTACCTGTAATACTGATGATCACTGTTTAGAAGCCTGTCATAGCCAATATTTTGTTTGAACTTAAAAATTTGTAGTAGAGATGATGATAGCTGGTAGAATTAGGGAAATTTACAATTGATATTACTCCTCTCTTTCCTGTCTCATACAGTATATATGCACTCCAATAAACACTCTAGTCTAAGAACTTGTTGCATTCTTACATTGGGCCTCCGATGACCCCTCTCTACTTCTAGGTCACCGCTATCTTTCTTCCCAATCTACCATTCAAAATACCTGATTTTTTTCACCAATTCCAATATCACGCCTTGTACTACATTAATCCGTAGATTTTCTAGAAACCCTTCAAGAAATGGGTGGATCCGGAAGGTTCCATGATGCAAGTTGCTGTCGATCTATAGACACACTGGTATTACGCTAACGGTGATCAGAACTTGTAGAGCTTGCAAGTGTTAAGCTCCCTGTTGAACTCAAGTGTAGCCTAGATTCACTCGAGCCTAGCCTAGATTCACTCGAGCCTAGCCTAGACTCACTCGAGCCTAGATTCACTCACTCTTGATAATGAACTGAAATTCAGCTGGTATTGTAAAACAACATCAAAGCATGGTATTGCTTTGAAATTACATCACCTTACAGTATATGAGTGATATCAAATATGAATCAGAGATCCAGGTCAGAATAATAAAGCTGACCACAGACAACACATGTCCACATTGGAGAAAGGGTGGTGGATCAATGTTCAACAAAAGAACATTGCACAAACCTGACAAGGTCATGATAATTGTTTACAAATCAGATTGCTATTCTTACTGTAGTACTACAGTGCGCACCCCCTGAAACTCACACCAGTCGGTATATATACATGTACAAAGTTGTTTGCCCGGCAGTATCAGACGTCTCCTTTACAGTAAATTTCTGTATTAAATTTAAATATTTTTGGTTTAGTTATCAAAAAAGGATATCCTCTGATGGCCGATTCGTTAAATACGTCACTGAACGATGTTGTTTTGTCTCGGTCATGCAAGCATGACTTTTCACTATACCTATCGTTGCATATTCATATACTGTATGCAAACGAGCTTATTGTTGAACTAATATCCATTGTTGCATATCTCGTCCTCCTGACTTCACTGGTATATAAAGCCGGTTCATACTGTAAATATATATAGCATGCCATAGATATAAATGAACCATGGTAGAAAACATCTTCATCGCACATTGTTACAGTGTATAGATATACTGGGAGGGAAAGTCATGCATAGGGTCACAACACATTAGAAACAACAGACAAGAGTAACTGTACCACTTTTATGGTTCTTTCTCATGTTGTGGTATGACGATTATCTCTTCGATTTGTGCACATCATCAAGATTCTTTTTTTTCAAGATTGTAAACAGATTCTAATTTTTTTTCTATTCAAAGGTACAGTATCTCTTTGAGTGGATCCTACTGTGGAGCTTGACCGTGTAACTTGATGTTCAAAAACTGTTACCGTACTTGGGTAAGTACATAAAGTATAGAGGGCGACTGTTAGTAACTACATTCCCAGTTTTCTTTTGGTTCATTTTCTGGTATGCTCCTTTAAAGCTAAAGGTGCCGATTTAGGTGGCTCCTGGCTCCTCAGTGCTTGCTGTTAAATGTTGAGCTGTTAATATATTGTTTCATAAACTACGGTATAATAACTCAGTCAAAACATGTCCTTTCATTTGACCGATAGCCCATCCTGGGATGAGAAGTTAAAACCATTTGCACTTGACATATTTGTGATGCAATGTAAACATGTTTATTCGATCCCTAAAAGGCTAAAAGGCTTATGTCTTCCTATTGAGCTTTGTGTTGCATCTGAGGAACTGACCTGATGGTATCTGCACCATTGTTAAACTACTGTTAAAACTACAGCAACTTTATTTGATGAGCAAGGGTCACTTGAACTCATTTCCTAAAAATTAAAAGTGGTTTTTGAAATGCTTGGACCTCTGCTTATAGCAGTGGTTTTTAATGGTCTACGTTACAACATATCAGTCATATGTTTAAGTCACAAAACATGAGCTTTTCCATAAGGACTGAGCTACGACCCATCAGACCTCAGAAGTACAGTATTTTGTGACCCACTGATGGGTCACACCCATAGTTTGTGGACCCCACCCCCCCCCCAGCTTAAGTACAGCAGTCATATTGTTCAATGTTTGACGCTTCTATTTAGATAATATTATTTATAGCTTTGTGTGCTTGATTGGTCATGTTTCGCATTAAATAATGACATAATAGTTGAAAAGTTTGAAGATGTGATTATTATCAACATTCAAAGTATCTGCTTGATGAAACATCAGATTCATTAGTCACTTGTTCTTTAACCTTAATTGAGTAGATAATCTGGGTGTCTTAATTACATTTAGTTTGATCTATTTGTAATGTAGTTAAGAATTTCACGATACACTGTACAGTTCAATAGGTTTAGTCAAGTTGTCTACTATATCAAGTGCACAAAACACTACTACTATCATGTACATCTGTTGGAGAATCCAAGTCAGTTTGTGGGAAGGAAGAAGGTTAAAGGTCACTTTGAAATCTAGAAAATTGAAACTGAATTCCTGTGAGATGTCTCTTCTCTCAGTAATTGTGTTCAGAGTTCATAAATTTCCCATCTTGGGCAACATGTTTTTCATAAAATTTCCAGTCCAATTTCAATTTCTAGTCAGTTGGATGCCATGCCCCAGATTTTTTTTTTTTCCCTCAGAATATCTTCAGTTCACAAATGAGGATCATCTTACTGTATTACAGTATTAGTGAATGCCATCTGGATTGTTGTTTTAAATGCAGACCTATAAACTCTCGAATAAACTTAAAAACTGCTTTTTGATCTAATGAGTTGAACCAGTTTGATTACAGTGCTACGGTAACTCCAAAAGTAGATTATTCTCGAGCTGAGGCAATCGAGGGTGCTATTTTTCAGCTGAACTAGACTTCCAAATTAAAAGCGTTTACACTTACCTAAAATGAGGTCAAGTTGTTCCTTGGATGAACCCCAATCCTATGATATCTTTGAGGTTTGTCAGGGGGCAACAAGTTTAATTTACACTGTTTACTCGATGTCAATAAATGTACTAAATTTAACACTTTTCATGATGTATGTAAATGTTTATCTTCTTGCATATCAACAAGTTAATACTGCTCTTCCTTACAACCTAAATACTGCAAAGAATATGGGACCTTTGTAATGTTGCATTGGAACAATCTAATAGGCTTAAGCCATTGTTAATATTGGTCAAAACTGAACAGGAAAGAAAAGATAGGATTACTACACACTATTCTTAAGTTATTGTCATTACTGCTATCTATAGATAGGAACCAATGTCAGCGTTTTTCCAATTTAGTTTTGGTTCTTTGTGTCGAGTGACAAAGGAGTCACTGTTCTTAAGTATGGTACAAAGAATGACTGGAATGTAGTTTATTCCAATTGAGTTTATTCCTATTGTACATACATGTACAGTAATTACCATACATACTGTACTTACTTAACACACAACGACTGATCTAAGAACACACCACTTGTACAGTAATTATATATGTATACTGTGTATGTGCTAAGCATAACTGTAGAAAACTCGTACCCATCGCATCACACGCTTGAAAATGTCCCACTATATCGTCGTTGCCTTCGCAATATCGAAAAACGGAGTAAAGGATAAATTTCAGTGGAGTTGGCCGTAGCAAAAGGTGATAACAGCAATTTTCACTCTGCATAAATCAAACAAATAAATCTGCCAGATGCCGTTAGAATTCCAACTTTTGCTTCTTGCGTATATATTGTAAATCAGGCCACTTGTGCTGTATGTACAGTATAGTACAGGTTAGGCTGCTGAGATTATTGTACTTGATTGACATGAAGTAACCTAAGATTTTTGAGAAGAATTTGTTGTTAGCAAGGCACGTGACGGTGAATGATAGCTCTTTTCA
>KN893222.1:17094-27453 GCA_000934455.1 Apostichopus parvimensis | reverse complement strand
ATATTTTGATGTATGTTAATAATATCAAAATCTGTTGATGTTTGAAATTATTAACGAAAAATGTACATGTTGTAACATGAATTACTTTATCACATGGTTTTCTTCCGGTTCATTGAAAACTGTGGCAAGAACATCGAAATAACGGATGTTGATTTAACTGCAATGAGCTTAAAAGGTCATTTAGTACAATATTTCTTGCTGATTGGGTTTTTATATATAACAACAACGTCACGACAGACTTTATGCTTTGATCTGTTGTACAATTAAAATGTATGACTATTAACCAGATTGTGTTGGGCTTTATATACCAGATGGTTACGTTTCTGAAACTCAGCAATTGGGACGAAAAAATAACTGTCATTCTATGAGTGTGTATGTGTGTGTAACACTGTGTGTGTGTGTCCGTGTGTGGTGCCCGTGTTATTCTAACACGTCAATTGTAGCTCTGTGCCTTGTATGTCCCTTCAGAGGCACCGTATATCAAATACACGCACTGTACGTGAACTTGGTAATCGGTGGATCAAAGTGTTAAACATAAATGGCGTTCGGGGTCAAAGGTCACATCACTGGGTTACTTTAATATTAGCAGGTGGTATACAGTGATGTCGCGGCGCTAGTATCAGTGTATCATGTAATAATTGCAATGTCAGAAATGCCTCGTAAATGTCTTGGGTTGAAGCTCTTTCCGGGTGCTAAAACCAAAGGCATGTGGTACCGTGCGGTCAACGGTTTTGGGCATTAAAATGACTCTTTTCAATTTACGTCCTAAAATATTGAGCATTTGTGTATGACACAATTGTCTTGATGTACTATGGATCAATACCGGTTCAAAATAATAAAAATGGTTGCTTTTTTTCCAATTGTTGCTATATATTACAGCCATATCAACTAAACGTAGCTAGTGAAGTTACCCACCCCCCCCCCTCCTCAGTATGAAATACTACGGGAGGGGTGAATGTTGGGGACCCTATATGTAAACAATGCGCTATTGATATTTGGATGGATATTTGAATTTTATTATTAATTTTCAATGTCTAGGAAATAATTTGGAGGGGCAAAATTTCAAAACTTATCAGCACTTTTAAACTTAAATTAGGGTATGTAACTGAAGAGCTATTCTCTGGTATTTGTTTATTGACTTTTTGGTGACATTTACACCATGGACTAACGATATATTGTTAACTCATTATAATTTATTTGGGAGGAAAAGTGAGCGTACCTTGTAAACACAAGTAGTTCCTGGCTGGCTATACAGTACAATTCGGACTCATTCGCAGAATTGTCGCACTTCAAAAAAAAAAAAAAATTAACCCATTTTCGTAAAACTAGATAAATCATTTAGTTATGATACATTTTAAACGAGAAAAAGATTTATACTGATTTCTTTTTCTTTATTTTTTATGAGGGAGGATTAAAGTACAGATAAACTCCTTTTCTTCTTTTTTTTTATATATTTTTTATTCGTTTTTTGTCATATTCTCTTTGAAAATTTCATGATTATTTATTACCGTAACTATCATCCCGCGCTCGGGCTTTAACCATAAAATTTCACCGAAGTCAGTAAATCCTTCCAAATTAAAGATGTAAAATATTTTAAAGAATCGATTAGAATATGATTTAAAATTTTGATCGTGTTTATATGACGAAGACGTCAAAACACTCTGGTACAAGTGACTGAGGTCGAATTTATTGTAAGAACTTTTAAACTTGTTCGAGACATCACTGAAATATTGTTAGAAATATGATTCGTCTATATTGCATGCACCGAATGAAAACATACTCATGCGTAAATGCGTAATGAGTTATATAACAAAACCAAAAAAACCTGATTAATGAGAGATGGAAAACAGAACATTTCCGACGAAATTCCATTGCATACCACATTTATCAGAAAAGCATTGAATCAATATCTTACTCAGAGAAAACTCCGAAACGTTTGAAAAAAAAGGAAGACCCATCTGTTTAGGCGTATGGGGTACAATAATTGACCGAGGTTTGACACCTTTTGGCCAACTCAGACTTTTTTCCTACGAGACGAAGGGTGGGGCGGAAGGAGCGGGTGAAGGTAATTGCCGCTGCAGTCACGTGTCTGTTACGCCAATGAAGGTTAGGGATAGCAATGTTGCGAAGTAATATGACTAAGAAAGCCTTTAAGAATTTTCCTTTCTTAATTCTTACTCCAAAGATTCCTATACTTATAAATTGTTTTGAAATAGTTATACTGTAATGTACTTAACGTGAATTAACTCACATACCAGATGTGAAGGTTCCTTTACATTGTTAGCCTAGAAAATCACAAAGGAACAAAGAAAAAAGTAAGTCGGTATTTTAAAAGAATTGACGAAACCAAAATACTTCAATTTAAAAAAAAAAAGAAACTACAAAAAAACAAATAGAAGTGATGAGGGATGGTCGTTGAGTTATAAGTTAACATTAAATTAGCATGAAGTTACTTTGAATATGTGTAGTATTTAAATATACATTAACTGCGCATAAAAGTCACTTTGAATATGCATAGCGCTTAAAGATGTTCTGTCGTCTCAGCGGAATCCAACAATATCGTATGCCGGAGTTTGCGTGACGTCACAGCTTTCCCTTTTCTGAAGTTCGATTCTGAGCCGATAGTAATTAAAATAGGTATAGTAAAAACAAAAAAGCAAACAGTTACGTTGAGAAAAAGGTTACGGAAACAACGTACGTGGAAACTATGATGCTTGGCATCATCGCTTTTAGCAATATATACTGTCGATTCAGCAATATATATTGCCGATTCCGCATCTTTAAATATACATTAAATTTGCATAATATATGAATATGCAAAACGTCGTAAACCTGAATGCATTTAATGTTGCAAGTCTTGCATCAGGTGATTAGGTTGCTATATATAATCCAAGAACGTTTTCGGCTTCCGTACTGATATTACTACGGGCAGTTCAGTGCTAACCGTTGCAGAAATTTGACACCGTTTCCATTCCCTTTAACATCGGGTGCTTTGTCATAAATGTTAGGATAACAATTGTTGCAAACAGATTGTTCAGTAACAAAACTTTGGTGAACTTTTTCCTGACAATGTAAGAATAACAAACCACCCTGTATGACCAGTATTTAGGAATACCATGTAAGGAAAACAGATTTACAGACCAACGGAAATGACCTACCGCGGGAAGTACTTAACTATCAGCGGAAGAATACTGTTTTAAAGAATTTACCGTGTCATTACACGGTGTAGCCTGAACAGGAGAACGAGAAATACGTTATTGACGGAATTCAATAATATTTTTTGTCGTGAGGGGAGGGGAGGACGGGATAGATGCGGAGTGGCAATTACACATTCGGTTCTTTATCTTCTTTTGTTTCGTTTTCTTCTGTTCTCTCTCTCTCTCTCTACATTTCATTGGTTCCCTCTTTTAACATTTCAGTTGTGGATATAAGTTTGCCATTCAGTACTTGCAAGCTAACAACATATAGAAAATGTTGCTTCAAATGGGAATCAAAACATAAACGTATATAGACATGTATAACAAATGGAACTTTAAAGTGGCTAATCGGGGATACCGGTAATCCATTGATCAATCATTTGTTGAAATGATGTTGCGTGAAGCTCAGATGCGTCAAACAGTGTTATTTCAAATTTCTTAGCGGGATATAACAAAAACACATAATCTGACCCTCTGAAACACACACACACACATACATGTTTGTATTTCATTCCAACCGAGGACCTCATTGTATTTTCCATTGTTCAAATCCATGTACCCTAACCTTAACAATACCCCATACAATAGAATTCTTCCGAGGACGTGGTGATTCTTTAGAAATCACAACCGAGGACCTGAAATTCTTTTGTTCAAGTCCTCGGTCAGATAGAAAAACAAACGCACACGCACACGCATACAAACAAAACAATACATTTGAAGTGTTTTCAACCGAAAATGAGTTCAAGTATGCTTATTAGTTAGAAAAATAAACACATCTGTTATTAAGTCTCCGTGATATTACTATATATATACAAAACAAGTAATGTACGCACGTTTTATATTGAAGCAGTGAGTGGTAACCAATTAAAACCACATCATTAGTGACCTGTAACATTAAACTGAATGTCATCGTGTCAATAAGGGGTTTGTTTTAACATTCTTATAGAAAGGAGAAACAGTATGAATTCTATTTCTAAGAATCTTTCTTAGTCAATGCTTTTCGTGGATAATACGTTCATGGTTTAGGAAGGTATCTTGAAGTTATCCAATGTTTATCTGTATGTATGTATGTATGTACGTGTGTGTGCGTGTGTGTGTGTATGTATGTATATATGTATGTCCGTCTTGTGTTTGCTGTCCTGGTAAAGCGACGTAAGTTAATATAAAGTTCACGTTAAACATCCATTTCACAATGCAAGTAAAATAATAAAAAAATAAAAATATTTGTCAGGAAAAATAAATATACGTTACTTTCTGGCCATCTTAAATGATATGATATGCTGATAATGAGTTGTAACATGTTGATATTATATCTGATATATATATTCTGATATATACTTGAAACGAACATGTTGATTCCAACATTGACATGCTGATTTTAATTTGTAACATGCTGGTATTTTTCATACGTGATATACTACAATATTTTCCCTAAAATCTGAATATTTTGAACCAGGCAAAATATGCGGTTTACAGCAGATCCATAAGTTAACTTTTTTCCCCGTTTCCAATGCTTCGTACATTATAGCGAGTGACTTCACTTGTAACATTCAATCGTGAGGACTTCTTTGTCAAGATAATTGTATATGTTAACTATGCTCACTCGATTTTTTTTTTTTTTGCCGTGATTTTTTGCCCCCTAACAAATTATGAATATTTATAATATTTAAATTTCATTTTATTGAAGCCGTTTCCTGAATTTCAAGGTATATCTTGACCCAGTATATATACATCGTTAAGGACATATTTGGAACAAGTATGACCAGGAGGCATAAAATAAATAATAATACCGCCATGTTGACGCGAATCCTTGACATGTTTATGAGCCTTAAACCTCATTCCATTTGTCTTCTTTTTTTTAATATTTTAGCCCTACCTTGTCTCTCTTCTTCCTTTCTTTTTTCTTCTTTTTTAACTACCAGTCATCAAAACATCATCCGATGAATATCTGTCACTAAACGAAAGAAAAACTTTTCACAACTAATTTAAAGGTTTATTATGCCGTCTTTCTTCTTACATGACGTCAGGAATGTATACAGTGCATACTGCATGTGAGAGTAGATATATACGTACGGTATACTGTGTCGCTCGAAACTTGACGGTGCTATATTTAATCTGAATCTTGAAGGGACCTCACTTCTTACGACTATATACTGTCAGTTGTCCAGATCTATATCAAGTTTAGATCAAATAAAATCTAAATATTTTGCAGGTATTTCGGCCATCGTGACAGCTGATATACGAAAAATCTTCATTGTTGTCATATTACAAGATTCTGACATTTTTAAAAACTGAATAGGTACCGTTATAATTCAACAACGGCGGCAAATTGAGTGGTAAATTATACTAACATAATTCCCATGTCATTTAGCAGTGAATTTTCCAAGATTTCGAGTGTCGAGCAGCAGAAGGCAAAAAAATAAATAAATAAAAAAAATAATAATAATAATACTTGTGAGGAACAGTCAACCTCCAACGGTAACTTTTTATCTCAGCGATGCTAGCGATGCGCGACCTCAAGATGGTAAAGGAAGCTATATACACTCTCTCCATTTCCTTGAGGGAGCTAAAAGTACCATAGGCATATCATCTGAATATTTGGACAATTTGCTTCGGGGAGGGTGGGGGGGGGTGGGCTGTCATTTGCCAATCTCTTGTGCCACATGGAGGTATATACTACAACCGGCTTATATTTGCAGTTTAGTTTTTTTTTCTTTTCAGATTTTCAAATGTGGATGTAAAAAGTGTTGCATTATCAAATGCCTGCAGCAGTTTTAAGGTTATGTTAGTAATTTCTTGGACTTTATAATCAGCATTTGGCAAAACTCATATCTATCAAGGAAAATTAAAAACACCTTAAATACAGAGGGGGGAAAAACATTACTAATCCAGCACAAGTGGACCAATGAAGTCATACTACAAACTTGTCCAAGTCGCCATTCTCGTCACTTAAAAACATGATATCATCCAACTGGAATGTGATTGTTCTTAGCTGTTTTGTTTTTTTTCTGAGAGAGAGAGAGTTGTTTGTGACGAGCATCTCTGTGACATAGGCTACCGATGATGATTGGGTTCGTTCTCCTGTTTGAAAACAGTATATTGACACCCAGGACATTGTTATTAAATGAATGTTTCAAAGGTTCTAGAACCTTCCAAACTATTTTCCAAATAGTTGCCATGTACCCTCTGAAATGATTTATCAGGTGGTCCGAGTGGAAATGCTTCACTGCCGAATGACTTGTTGATGACCTAGTTATATAAAGTTTCCATGAAATCTACTAAAGTTGAAAAGTTTGGTAGTTCTTTGAACTTGGTTTGCGAATATCAGTGGTTTTGTTGCACTATTTGAAAAGCTGAAAAGAAAAGAAAATGGGGGGAAAAACCCTACCTGAATAAAGTGAAGAAAGACAATTTGTTGTTGATAACTTTACCTGTTCCTTTAACTTTACCTTTTAATGTATTGAGCCAATTTCACATCATGGTGAAATAGCTAACATCAATGTGACGATGAAATGGCGCCAGAACTTGTTTCTTCAATAGGATTGTAACGTCATTCAACAGATGAGAAGTAGTTTTAATTTTTAATTTTTTTATTGTCTCAGCCCTGTTATGAAATGGACCTATCAACAGGGATCGATTTGGGGGGGGGGGGGACACAAATTGGCCGATACCCATCGGGAGAGGGTCTACGGGGTGGAGGAAGTGTCCCATCCCCTATGATTTTTTTTGTATGGGAAAGATTAAAATGGTGCTTTCATTTCCGTTATTTTCACAGCATTGGTTTTGTACAAGTTAGTGACGGTTGCCAGTATATACGACTTGTGCGTGTGGTGTTGTAAATTGCAAGCCTCTTTTTGGAAGAGTCGGAAATTTTATTGGGGGGGGGGTGGGGATGATGGGGTGGGGTAGTCGCTACAGTGCACTTTGTAGATTGCTCTTCCGAGTTATTATCATAGCTTTTATTTCGGGCTTTTCGTAGCCCGGGCTCTATCTTGAGTTAGTGATATTTCTGTACAAAGTATTACCCAAATGGCGTAACAAATAGACTAAGGGTCCGGATGTAGGGTGGGTGCACTGGTGTGGAGGAAGTAGTAGATAAGAAAATTACAGCATAAGTATGGTTGACCTCTGAAACCCCTCTCGAACCCCCCCCCCCCCCTCCACACACCACGCACACACACAAACATATTCACACATTATACCGAAACATCATCGAAAATGTCATGCCAATATTCTTCGGGTTATATGTCGAATTTATGTTCATTTTGTATTTCTTTGGGGTATATGTCGAATTTATGTTCATTTTGTATCATTGAGAAGTAACCACTCTTTGTACAAGAATATAACGTGATTTGGCTATTTTGAAGGCAAAAAAACAACGACTTCAAGCAAGTCTTATGATCAAACACGTCTGACAATTCTGTCTTTTAATGATAGTCACCTGCTCGACGTAATGACGATATCTGTCAATATGCTGTCTGATTTTGCTTTGATAACTTAATATCTACGGGGCCCACAGAAGTGAAAACAAGTTCATAATTTTTGGTTAAAGCTTCAAAAATGACATGTATACCATATATGCATATAGCTTCTTCTTCTTCTTTTTTTGCTGCTAACAGCGATTCTTGGTATTGTAAGAATGAAAAAATGATTCATCAGAAAAAAAAAACCCTAACGCAATTAATAAAATTGAGAATATGACTGCACCTACAGAATACCTGTCATTTGAAACTGATACATATCGATTGGCGATCATTATACGTGGTAACGAACAACCGAGTAGTTGAAGTGCCGTCGTATTCTCATTTGAACTGTCTTATCACGATCCACGATAACATATCCATCAGGGGCGGCGGAGCCGGAAGGAGGGGGCACTTGTCCTAGCTTGGTTGCAAAGCTAAAATATGCCCCATTTCATAAATTAGAGGTATCCCCTTTTTTTTGTTACTGAATGTTTTTTTATGAAAACGTGGCCTTTTGCTCATCTGTTCAAAGGATTTAAGAAAAATGTAATTAAAAAGTGCCCTTTCGTTAAAATATATAAAACAATATAAAAAGTGCTATTTTGTTGAGAGAAAAAGATCAAGTACCGGACTTCATGTGTGGTACAGAATGCACAGAGGTTCCTTTTTATTGGGACATGAGGTAATTTTGTGGTTTTCCCTTTCAAAATCAAAGTCAATCGACCCTCCCCCTCTCCCCCTCTCCCCCTCTCCCCTTCCCAACGTTGAACCTTATTCAGATGTCGCTTTTCGGTAACCATACACATCCGAGTGGGGGTGAAGCGGTGGTGAGGGGCAAATATCGACCACTATAGATTATAGAGTTTAAATGCCACTGCTTCGCATCGTACGTTCGTCTCGTAGTTCCTAGTCAATTTTATTGGATATAGAATCATACAACATAAGCACGTATACCATTGTGTACCGTGTGTCGTGTATGTAGGATACATTGAGAAATAAAGAAGACAGATATATATGCTATAAAGTTCCTCATCTTCGCTAAAATAAAGCTTAACTTTATAACAAAACTTGACTTGTTTAAGACTTATACGTAACTTTTCAATTACCAATATTTACCTCACATGGATTAAACTTGATGAGTTATAGTGAACCTCCACATTACCGAGGGTATATACGTGATCTCTCTCTTTCTCTAAATCTTGCTTTCTGAATATTACTTTGAGCATGTGCAGTACATACGATGTTCATAGTCTACATACTGCTCCTTTAAGCTCTCATCATGTACTTTGTAAATCACTTTGTACAATTTATACAAAGGCCAGGTCATGAAAGTTGTTCTGTTGTCCTCTTAGAAATAATAATACTATAAACTGAACAGGTTAATGACCCCAATACATATATATATATATTCTTGTTGGTGGTGTTATGTTACACGCATTGTTTCACCTTCTTAATATATGATTGGGTAGATTAAGTTCCCATAATATCAAATTGGCTGATTATATCTGTGACGTCGTTATGTTATGCTTTTACTTTCCACACAATGGGAAGTTTTCCATTGTTTATTTACGTTTGTATGAGCTCATGATGTGATGTAAAGCGTGGCGCAATGGGAAGTGTAAACTACATCATTATATTTGATCACGGAAACGAAATAACTTCCCTCATGCGCTGACACCTATGCTATTTGTGTCAGTTCTTGCCTGTGACCATTCACCTTTATGTACAGTTCATGATCATGATCATCATGATCATCAACATCGTCATCGTCGTCGTCGTCGTCGTCGTCGTCGTCGTCATCATCACCATCATCATCATCATCATCATCATCATCATCATCATCATCATCACCACCACCACCACCACCATCATCATCATCATCATCATCATCATCATCATCATCATCATCATCATCATCATCATCATCATCACCACCACCACCTCCACCATCATCATCATCATGCATCATGCATCATGCATATAGCATCATTAGCATACGTAGTTGTCTTTCTCCTTGAATTTGCTTGACCCTCTACCCCTTTATACAGGGACGGATGACTTGGCACGCACACAATATTAAATGAACGGAACTCGAATTACAACGCACTTCCCATTTGATTACATTTCATGTCCACAATGTGTCCAATAACTTGCGAGTCATGCAAGCCGGGCTTCGGGTATAGGACTTTTGTACCATCTTCTTCTATATGTGGTATATACCTGACTCATGTTCTATGGGTGCCGGAGAAGAAAGAAAGTAGAAAACTCAAGTATATTCGTGGCGCCATCCCGCTCCTTCAAAAATGTTTCGTCATGGGGCAATTGCTAAACTTTCTTGTTAACAAACTAATGCAAGGTGCTATAACGACAAAATGGGGCAATTATGTCTACTTTGAACTTTCTCTTTCTAACTATACACCCTCTATTTCGCATGTTTGCCAGGTTCTTTGTGAAAATAAAAAAATAAATAGTTAAGTCATTGAAGCGTATAACGTGTATAAGTAATATAATACCGAAAAACATTTTCAACAAAGCAGTATTGTTTGTATATATAACAGTATACACAACTCCAGTACGGTGAAACGGATATATGTCTGATCTCATTAAAAGCAAATGAAGTAAAGTTTCTTCAGGCCCCATTAACCTATATGTGTCCGTTATATTTATTTTAAGCGTAACGGTTTCGCCAACAATTGCGG
>KN893221.1:29585-42801 GCA_000934455.1 Apostichopus parvimensis | reverse complement strand
TATTGCTGGCCATTATTCCAACCAAATTTTCTTCATTGTGTCATCTCATGCCAAGTCATAAATACATGTGAAGACTAGGCCTATATTTCCTGTAAGTTTGTTAATGGAATTGTGGTTGACCTATGTACAACTATAGGATACACAGTACTCATATCAAGAACAGAAATCTAGGTGGATGTTTTGTTAATCCCATGTTATGTTAAACATTATGTTGCCATTACATTTTGTGGTATATACATTATACACAAAAGTCAAAAAGTAAAAAACAAATAGCCTAGTAATATTCAAATCTGTAAACCTGCCTTAAATTGTATATTGTTATCTACTTTCCGCCTACTTAAGTTCTTCCAGTTCAAGATAACTAAGCACCGAAAATGCAAAAGCTATAACGGGCAAGAAAGATGGTGGTGGTAAAGCATTAATTACTAATGTACATGAACATATTCCACTTAAACACCAATGAGCTACGTTCCATGTGAATGCTAGCTATATAGTGTTTCTCTCTGGAATAAGTCTGCTGCTGTTGGTATATCTGTATACATGCAAATGAATTCCCGGCAAATGTGAAATTTAGATTTTGAGGTCAAGGAGCCACTTTTCAGGTCACAAGCTTTTTGGTAGACTTAGGAGCCTCTTTTCAGGAACCAGGAGCCAGTTTATAATTTAAAGGAAAAATGCAGCATATATAGGTTATATCATGAATATTTAGGGTCGGGCTGGACTGTCAATATCTCCCACAAGAAAGGCCGCTGAAAACCTGTCACGTATGGGAACCTGTGACCAACAACTACTTGGCAAGTGCCGAGTGTGACTTTACCCCAATTACACATAATACAATCGCCAATGTTTGGAAACTTTCTCCTGGCTTAGTCTGTAGTGACTCAGTATAAGTCTCTCGCAATTTGGCCTTATTTGATCAAACCTTCAGTGAAATAATTTAAATTGAAGAAATTGCTTCTTTCACCCCTGTACAAGTGCTCGAGAAGTTTCAAGAATGGATATGTTTTTAATCCTTGCTGAAGGTGAAAGGAATCTATGTGATGGTGATGGCCTGTGTGTGTGTGACACCGGCTTGTAAACATGGTAACTCAAAAAAGCACATGATGGATTTACTTCATATTGGTATGTTGATCTGTTTTGTTGAGTGCAAGAACACTGTTCTTTTCTGTGATGTTCAAAGGTCATATGAGGTCAACAGACCAAAGTCTGAAAATATTGTAAACACGGTAACTTAAGTATATTTTGTCTTTGTTGAACTTGATACTTTGTATGTAGATCAATTTGGTGAGTACAAGAACCCTATTGAAATTGATAGAGATCAAAAGTCATATGAGGTCAACATTAGTCAAATTCTGAAACCTTATAAACACAATATCTCAAAAGTACATCTATCCCTCAATAGCAAAGCTTGCATTTACTTCATATTTGGCATGTGGATCTACCTTATTGAGTACAAGAAATCTAGTGTTTCTGTAGAGGTCAAAGGTCATTTGAAGTCAACATTTTAAAGTCTGAAATGTTTGTAAACTCTAACTAAGAAATTGAAGCTTGGATTTACTTCAAACATAATATGTTTCATCCACCATATTTAGTAGAAGAAACTTGTTTTCTACTGGTGTCAAACGTCATTTGAGATCAACCAAGGTCTCTAACTCGAAAAGCAAAGCTTGGATTGACTTACACACATGGTATGTGGATCCACCTCATTGGGTACAAGATCCCCACTAATGTTCTCACAGGAGGTCAAAGGCCATTGGATGTCAAAGTCTGAAAAGTTTGTAAGAAAAGTTAAAAAGTTAAAGGATTGAATGATTTTCACACTTGTTATGTGGGATCCACCTTATGAAGTAAGAGAATTGTCTGTTGACAGCTTACATTAAATGTTCCCATACAAAAATGTAAAATATGTCAAGGAATCATTAAGCCTATTGGCTTTCTGGTTATCGTTAGGTGTGCTAGATCCTTTCAAATAACCATGCAAATTTCCAGTAAATTCAAGCACCTCATCTTTGTGGCAAGAAACTGCTAGTAAACAAGATGCAAAGTAACTTTTCAATGGTTGTCCAATCATCCGAGACAACCAAATTTCTTTTCTGACAGCCAACATCGACTTGTTAACATTAACTTCAGATTGCATTGTAACTAAATATCCCAAATAGCTAAATGATAAATTGGTATATATATACTTCTGTCACTGGAGATAATGAAATTGGGGCAAAAACTAGCCGTAGGAATATGATCCAACCAAAGAGGAGGTTTACTGGCTGCAAGCTGGGGTTCATTTCACCAAACCTACATATCTGTTCTATTAATGGCCCAAAGCAGGGTGTTCTATTCACCAAACTTGCATATATCTCTCCTACAGTGTACATATTGGTCATTCTTTGCAGTTGCTTTTATACATTTTTATCAGATAGCCCAATTAGCAGTTCAGACACATAAAATGTAATAACTGGTTGTCTGTAGGGCACCCAAGAATATACGTTAAAAATATGCCCAGAATGGTGGTACATTTTGTTCAGAACATAGCAGATTATTATTTTGACTAGATTTAAGTATGACACCATGGTAATTTGTTTAAAACCAAGGTTGTCATGTTTTGAGCACGACAAATAAACATAGTACATTGTGTTGTGTAGATATGTTAGGTATATTTACCTGTATATTAATAGGCCTTTGTCTGCATCTGTTTTCTGATAATCAGCAAAGTTTTGTGTTTAAACTACTAAATTGTGTGAAGTTCAAGGCCTGGAACCTTGTGGAAAGATATCTTGAAGAGGTGTTAACGCACAAGCTGTCACCTATCAAGTAGGGACACAAAAAGGCATGTGTTTGCTTTTGTGCTCTCGCAGGATACATCCAGCAGCCAGTGAATGCCGGTTTTCAATGATCACTATATATGGAATCCTAGATTGACCCATCCAATTAGCATCTATATGGTATACAATCTTTATATTTACACTGTTAAGTGACCAAGATGTGGTTCTTTGATGGCATTTGAAGGTAGACATGTTAAGTCATAGAGTTTTTAAGTTATTGTTGGTTAAACATGTATACTGGAGCATGCAGGAATATTTTTCCATATACTGTGCACAGACGAACGTGTTTTATATTTTTGTTAATTGTTAAGGGTGTGGTCTTCAGTACTGGTTGCAGTGCCACAGAAATGACATTGGTAAATATATACCCTGGTGCTAATAGCCAACAAAACTAACAGAGAGGAATAACCATTTCTGGTGGAGTAATCTACTTGACTTTACAATCAAACTTTATGTAGGCAGTCAGTATAAAAGTGCTGTGAAGTTAGAGGGATTTGATTAAATCTCACAAGATAATGGTTTTATGAGTTGTTTTCCATGCTTTGATTCACCTATTCCTTCACTTCATTATATGAGCATTAAACAATCAAACTCGTCCACTACCATCTGAGATTTGAAAATTGCTTGCCGTTTACTATGTTGGTTTTCATCGTAATCGTCAAGTGTTCGAGCACTGGAAGCAACAGCTTTAGTTGAGGCTATAATACAAGTGCACTTTGCCACTGTAATAAACTAATGAAGGAAATTGTTGACATAGGCTAACTTTGACAGGAAAGAAACAGTTGTTAGGCTGTAGACACTTGCATGGGAACACAATTACCTGTACTTGTGGCAATTTATGTCAATTTTCTCGAACAACGGGAAATCCTGTGTTAGGCAGTTCTGTAAGGTCGATAGGAAATATAACAGATTTTGGTCTGGTGCTGGCAGCCTTTTTTTTTTTAGGTGAAATTACCATGGCTTAAAACACATGTCTATGTAAAACACTCGTTCAAAGGGTTATAATCTGATAGGCATTAGCTACTGTACCAACCAATCTACTAGATAGAAATACTGTATTGTTTTTGGAGCAAACCAAGGAAAAGTATACTGTTTGCAATTAGTGCAAATGTAGAACTTGGTCACATCGAGTGCAAAACAGTAGGTATTTTGCTGAAGAGCATAAATGATTAATACTAGATAAAAGAGACATTTTAATAGATCTGGTGCAAATGGTATGAAAAATGGATGGTTAGGAAAGGGCAGTTTCATCAGTATATTAGTTTTGAAGGCTCAGATTTTGCAATTTTCTACTCAAAACAAAAATTTTGTGCCTCATGATGTGGCACCTGGAGAACCATACAGCAATCTGCCTTTCCCTGCTGTTGATAGTGAAGTTGTATTTTGACATTATCACTCACCCTCACACAAATAGTGATTACAAGAAAGATATACCTCCGGAAATTTTTTTTACCTTTATTCCTCGTAATCCCTGTACAAAGAATGAACTGAAGCAAAAACATTTTCCCGACTAGATGGACTGTTCTTGTAGGTTTCACCAATAGATGGTAGCATTTAAATATTTGAACTCCAAATGTTCTGCGTTAGATTTGTAAGCAGTAATTTGCATATAAAAGTAGATCTATATTTCAATGTTTCCAAATGTGTGTGAGTATTGCATGGCCTAGTCAAAGTGACAGAAATTTACCAAAATTTAAGACTGGCAGCTCTACTTAAAAGTGCAGGTTTATGCACTATATGTGTCTATGTATGTAGGTATGTGTGTATGTATGTATGTATCTGACACAAGCCTTTAGAGAATCAATAGGATTTAACAACAAATGTGGCATGTGGATGCCTCATGTTGCTTGCAAGATCAATGTTTTTGGTGCAGGTCAAATTTCAGGTGAGGTCAGCTACGGTTAAAGAGTGGAAATGTTCTAAAACCTTTCATCTCAAGAATGAAAGTGTAACTCTGGTACAAACTTTCAGTTTTGTTGGAGCTTGCAGGTCAATTGAGGTCAAGTCCTGGCAAGTTGTTTTGTCAGCATTATTGTTGACATGTGTGAGACATCTGACCCAATTGTGGTAGATCTCCATTTCTCTTCATTCAGGGAATTACATACATGATGGCATGAGCTACTGTACAGTGTGTGCCTGATAAACTGAAAGTCTCAAAAAAGAACCTAATTGTTCCACTTGTTTCAGCTCTGTATTTTAGTTTCAATTTGATTGCTTTTGTCTCAGATAAATAGTTTGCATTTAAAACTGACATGGACAAATAATTGTATATTTGTTGCTATGCAAGCAAATAGGCAAGTGATGGACAAATGGAATGAAAGTTGAAACTTAAAGAGTAACTATTGAATATTATATAACTATATCTTACCAATGCAGAAATCAAATTGGCTTTTAATTCTTACACTCCACAATCGTGTAAAACTGCTCTGTGAAGCAATGATTAATTGGCGCTATGTTTGTCATGGCAAGATTGGGTCTTGGCAGCAAGATTCTCCACCAGTGCTAGCCTGCATCCAAGCTTTGGGAAAACTCTTGCCTTCAGATAATAATGGCAGAAGAGCACACTTAGTTGTGAGATGATAATTGAAGTAGCTGTCACTTGCCATTCTTGATAAGTTGCATTTTCAATACAGATTTGAGATTTTGAGTGACTAGCTTATAATTTGGTTTGTTTTCTTTGTCTGGGCATATCAACGCATATTCAGATAAAGGGAGGTGAATAGGAGACCTGCCACATGACCTAGATGCATCATTGCTAAAACAAATGTTGAACATACATGATACATGTCTATTCTATCCACTTTTGATGGTTTTGCCTCTAGTAACGTAGAATCATGTATAAGTACAACAGTATAGGCTATGATTGATTGTTGTTTCGTGGGCCCATTTTGCATAACCAACAGTGCCTTGTCAATGTTAATGGTAGAGAGTGCTGCATTGTAATGGTTTTTTTGGATCTATTCAGTCTTTTGACTAGTTGCTATAAAAATTGCTAATATTTGTCTTGTTGGAAGTAAACAGTTCTATAGTAGAACATCCGACTCACCAGGATTGGGCAGTGTGCGGGTTGTTTTTGTGAACAGTTACATTTTATATTCAAGTCCCTCTAAGACTAGCGAAAACCAATTCAGCTAATTTTGAAAACCTTTAGTCGATCAAGTGCTACAGAGCACTCCAATCATTCTTGTTCATTGATAATTTGATAAACACATGTCTGTGGCTATTTTTGTAATTGTAATTTGCCTCCTATGCAGTATGCGCTAAGAGTGTGGACTAACCAATGTCCAAATGCCCACCATATGAAGAAAAAAATGCCCAGTTGCTCTAATCTGGTTGTATATTGTCCATTCATTGTCTGTGCACTCAAGCCAATACTCCCCACCCAGCTTTCCAAGTCAGTAGTGAACTGATTTGCATTGGATGTGTGTAATTGTGTAAAGTGCTATTGTTACTTGACCTGTTGGGCTTGGTCCTTATCTCAGTACTACACTACTCTTGTGCATTGAAGCCAGCAGAATAAACCAGTTACAACTTATTGTGTGGTTGTATTGTGCAAGCAACTACTGAGATATGCCATTAACTGACTATAGTAGACCTGGTTTTATCAGCTCAGGAAGTCAGTACAGTTGTTGAAGGATACGTGGTATACATATATAGGTATGAACAACGGGCAGATTATTACAATATAGGTGGAGTAACACATGTGAAGTTTACCGTTGTATGTGTGTCTTGGTGAACCAGTAGCTGACAGGATAGTGCTGACACTTACTATGATGCATTGTCTTAAATTGTATCTTTTGAAATAATGAAATGGACAAATTTTTTAACCTAACATGTATTTAGTTGGTCATAAGAATAAGAGAGCAGTAAATTTATCATTTGGTAAAATTTAAGACGTATAAAAAAAAAAATGAAAAAAAACCCAAGACCATTGAAAAAGAAGAGATTCTATTTGAACTAAAAGTTGGGTGTGTCTCTAATAGGGACTTGTATCTTTGGATTCTCACATGTATTCTACTGCATTGTTTTGGAATTAACATGAAGTGTCTTTCTTTAAAAGTTGATCACTAAAAGCAAAGACTTTGTTAAAAAGGTATTCAATGTTGGTTCTGACCATAACAATAACAGAGAAAAAAAAATAGAAATTACCAAGATCATTGAAATCATGATCGAACCTACAGAAACCCAGGTTTAGTAACTTTTATAAAGAAAATCCAAGATATTTCAGCTGAAGTGCTCTGATGATATCATCCATTCTGCTGTTGCCAGATGCCTTAAAAAAAAAAATTGAGAAATTAATCTTTGCAATAAAAACAATGCGGTGAGGATGAGGATTTCTCCTACAGATGCAGTAAATTTTCAGCAATTTTGCTAACCAATCATTTTCAGCCACCAGTATTTAAGTTTAATAGGAACATGAAGAGTTTGCTTTTAACAACAAAGTTGGTGGTGTTTCTTGCCTTCTGTTGTTTACTTTATTCTCAAAACAAAGTTCTGGAGAGTGTGAAACTGGTATTGGTATGTATATAACACAAGCCAGTGGAGTGGAGCCTTGCATAAGAGCATCACTTAAGATTTGCGTATAATTGAATGGAAAACCTGAAGTGTTATAAATGGACTTTGTCTTCAGCTGGCATTTTTAATCGAGTGTTGTGGTCCTTATCTTCAGCTCTTATCTGGTTGATTTTAGTTTATTAGTTGGCTCCATGTCTATAAGTCTAACATTAAGCTCACAGTGGTGAAGAGCAGTTAAGAGTTTTACTGGTTGTTAAGACATGTCATCCCCTTTAAAAAAACAATATAATTGTACACAATTGTAAATAATAGTGGGATCAACTGCTATTTGTACATTTGTGTCTTGGGCAAGATGCATTTCGCTGAAGCCTGTGGTATATATTCAGCAGGCCTCGACAAACACAGTCGCCAACTCGGCATTGGCCAGTAGCATTTAGATTTGGCACTACGCTTGACATTCAGCGATCATAGTGGCAAGTGAATTTTTTGATTTGGCGAGTAGATTTTAAGTCACAGTCGCCAAATGGCGAGTACTTTTGAGAATAATTGTCGATGCCTGATATTCAAGAACACATGGTTCCTAATTGTGACTGTTATATTGCAGTTGATTGAACTAAAAACAACACCAACCTGGGATACATCAGATGGGTTCTGGAACAGGGTTAAACAAATTTCAAAAGTAATTTCCTACCAGTTCTATAATCCAAGGGCATTTAGGTTGCCATTAGGCCTAGAACTGTTTGACCTCCTCCTACACCCCACACATTCAAATACCATTTTGGTACAGTTGCAATCTTCAAAAATTCAGTTGTAATAATAATTCAACTGGAAGCTTTACGGTTGACTGTTGCCTGTATGCTGCCATCATGTAATGTGTCTTCGAACACATGGAAGATCAAGTTTGTCGCGTTGTAAAGAAAGTTTGGCAAGCTGCCAAGGCAATGAATGGAACATGGGACTGGGTAAAGGTAATTCTTTGTTTTCTAGTGATCTCATTTTCTGCAAGAACTGCTGTAGACCTGTAAACATAATATTATATAATGCAA
The DNA here is from genome assembly GCA_000934455.1 of Apostichopus parvimensis. Lineage (NCBI taxonomy): Eukaryota > Metazoa > Echinodermata > Holothuroidea > Aspidochirotida > Stichopodidae > Apostichopus > Apostichopus parvimensis. The sequence goes on along the minus strand of KN893221.1, from coordinate 34,421 downwards.
CTAGGGAAATCACTCCTTCATTCTTCTTCTCTCTGTACCTCCCACTCTCCCTTCACCTTCTGATCTGCCTCCCCCCTCTATCTTTCCTCCCTCTTTCCTTCCTCTTTCCTTCCTTCCTTTCCTCATCTTGCATCCTCTCCATCCCTCTATCTTTCCCTCTCCCTCCACCTATGCCTTCCTTTCTTCATTCCTGGTCATCGTTCAAGAACTATTACTACAGTACAGCGTGGTTTTTCTCTGCTATATCTGTATGTACAATGGGAATTCAGAGGACATCATGTACAAGCCACTTTGAAGATGCTTGGTACACTGCAGACTGGTTCATGTGAAACTGAGACTAGGTTGCCTGTACAGCGCCTGTACAGCTTGTCAGAAAAGAAATTTATTTCATCTCCAGGAGTAAACTGTTTATTTCATCATCCCCACATTTTCCAATGTGCAGTACTTTCCCCAATGGCCTTGGTATGATTAGTGCATATTGAAACCAGTACCCATGAACCACCCATCAATTACCTTTAGGCTTGTCTTAGGCAGTACCTTGAGGTCTCTCATGGTATGCAAGTTCCTCTGACCTCCACCTTTTGTAACCTCAATTACCGTGGCAACAAGGCAAATCTTCTGTGGTATGTCAACTTTTTAATGAGAAAGCCTCTCTTGTGTTGGGAATTTGGGGTTTAGTGCTGCCCTACAGTGCTGAACATTGAAACCACTGAGTTGTACCTTTTTGCACAGTGTGAGTGACAATACTGTACTGAAGTGGTGGTTTCATACAGTTAACCAGTTCATTGGTGATAGGTGGGTATAGTAGGGATTAAACTGTACTGGAGTTAGGCAGTAGACATAGAGGTCTCACAAGTTATTGAGAGGAGCAAGCCAGGTGAAGCCATATTGTACACTCAGTGGAAAACTTGCAAGGTAGTAGTTATTTCGAGAATGTATTACCATTTAGGTGGGCCATGTGGTATTAACAAGTAGTCATTAATTATTGTGTTAAGAAAGGATATAACTGTTATTTACTTTCTCTGTTGGTTATCTGTGATCTTTTGCATCTGGAGATTTGATGCATCACCAAACCCATTTGACAAATCTGCTAGTATGGTCAGATCATTTTGAGTAAATCTGTGAATGGTTACTATGTTGTCTGGTTTGTATATATGAAGTGTCTGTAGGACTTCAACTTTATATAGGTTTTGATGCAGATCTGTTGATCAGTAATTCTGTTGAAGTAATTCATGACTTAAGGTTAATAAAGTGCAATGATCAAATTTGAAAAAGCTAGTCCTTTATTAACATGTGTTTGTAGTAGGTTATACTTAATACTCGACCTGTGTAATACCTTTAGTTATCACAGTTGTCTCTTCATCATTTAACTTGTTAGTACTTATAGTATTTTTTGCTCTTTTCTCGTCCTCTATGTATGCACGTTACTACTACTACTACAAAGTGAAGTTTGAAAATTGTATAGTTTGGAATGACAGTGGAATTCTTTAAGTTGATTAGGTTATTATTTTATTTGGTTTAATAAATATTGATGAGGTCCTTGTAGGTGTTATCAGTATTAGGAATCTTAACACACATTTGAATGAATGTGTTGAGAAATTTGTTATTTGGCTGTGTAACTGTTTCCGGCAAAATGCTTGCCTTTTCTCTTTAAGAGAAAATAACTGAACCAATAAGCAGCATAAGAGTAGTTACTCTTGTTCATTTTCAACCTGCCCTTTTGCTACTTTGAATTTATTCAGGATTCTAATGGTAATGTTTGAAAATTTTAATTGCAGCGTGACATTCACTGAAAGGTTACATTGTTAGTGTGATTGCTTACATTTCGATTCTGAAAAGAGTTGCAAATATCCATTCTCCTGGTTTTTTCCCTTGTAATACTGTGCACATTGAAATAATATTCTGGTGGCTGAAATATTTAACACCCAGAAAGCCAATGTTCTTTAGTGATTCCGTGCCAAATTTCACACGAGGTTACATTTTACAAAACTGCGGACAAGATTCAAAGTTTGTGGATCCACAAACAAAGTATGAAGTGTATCCAAGTTGGGAGTTATTCTGATAACAAGCTTTTTATGAAGAATTGAAGGTTTTGATGTGTGTAGAGTTGTTGATGTTTGCAGGATTATTGTGGGATGAAGATGAAAAAGAGAATTTTAACACACAGACTTCTCTTTCCTCTGAAGCTGATTCATAGGTAAAAAACCCATTGGTTCATCGCTTATTTGTTTCTCTCATATCAAAATCAGTAACATCTGAGCTGTACAGAAAGTTTCATTGAGAAGTAACTGCAATTGCATTTATTGTGTCTATAGAGAAGGACATCTATTCAGAAAAGCAGTAAAGTTATCTGTTGAACAAAACCTATACTATTGTTTTGCAAATTACAGGGCCTATTGATGAGATATAGTTCATCCTTGTTTAGTTTCTCTCCCTGGTATCTCAAGAATCTACTCTTGTTACTACTTTGTTAAAGACATGCCTGTTATCGGAGGAAGCAACTTAAAACCACCATTCAATCCTGGGCCTGAACTTTGATTGGCTTGTGTGTTTCAAACAAAAGAAGCCACTGGGAGATCAATTTTCTCTTTTGGAGACAGGGATGGTATTTATTTAGCTATTCAGCCCCTCTTGCAGTAGAATTTGAAAGGGAGGCAGGCAGTGGCTTTGATTACAATAGCCAGTGCCTGATTACCCTCCAGTGAAAGCAGATTAAATGGAGTGGTCCTGTTGTGCAGCAGTGGATGGCTTATATGGAGGAGATAAAGAGAGACAGCAGCACATGTACACACTGTACCAGTGGGAATTCTTACACTGTAGTAGTAGGAGTAATTGGTGGTAGAGGAAGAGGAGGAGATGCTTGCTATCTTTGACATGGAAAAGGATGTAACTAATGAAGAGAAAATATGGCACTTTGAGGTAAAGTAGTTTACTACATATCATGTGGTTAGTATTAGATCTTTGAAGTAGACATGAAATTCATAATATTGTATGAAGATTGGTTGGAAATCCAAGTTTTAAGTTGGGACTCCTTAATTGGGCAAGTCTGAGCTCTCAATTTTAAAATTTAATTACTAGACTTTCTCAAGGATCCATGGTAACTTTCTTGTTTGAAGAACCAACTATTTTTCGACTTCAAATACAAAATAAAACTGTTACAAACTGCTTATCCACTAGAGAGCCTGTTTAAGAGAATGTGTAAAAGTAAGTTGGACTGACGTTTCGATCCTAGCAGGATGTTTTTTAGACTTAATAGTATTTGTCAGTACATGTTGGATGACATAGCATGCAACTTGTGTAATCTAATGTCGATAGTTATCGTAATTTACAGTGCGGGGAAGTTGCTTTTTTTAAGTTTAAGTGTGTCTTGATAATGATATTGCCAGTTGAAATAGTTTCCAGGACTTTTCCCAGGTTAACATCAATTATAATTTGAAGCCATTTAGAAGTTGTTTCTGCTCTGTTTAGTCAGTATCACCTACAATGTTTCATACATTTAATTTCAATCTGATTCAAAAGAGATCATTATATGCTGTTTGAAATTGTAAATTTTGCTTTTGCTTTTCCTCTTAAAAAAGTCCCCAATTTTCAAAACTGGTTTATACTGGAATTTTGTATTGATATGAGAAATGTCTAGTTTTAGTGGGACTAGCTTGTAAAGTCAGTACGATTAATCCATGACTGAGCCAATCATAGCTTGTAATGAAAATGTTGGTATTTATTTTACATGTAGAAGTCAGTCAGGGCATTTACTCTACTCCAATTTATTTGAATTGAGAACTTGAAGCTGAACAGATAACTAAACTATCACATAGATTGCAATGTGTAGATTTAAACTAAACTATCACATAACTTCTTTGATTCATGCTGAGTGACTCTTGCAGTATCAATCCAGGTAACCCTTAACACTTTTCTAACTTAGCAAATCACAGTGGTTCTGGTTGCTCAGATTTTCGTCTGTGGCGGTTGAGTCCGGGTGAATTCTGCTGTTCAACAGCTATGAGGTAAAAAGAGACGAATGGTTCCATCCTAGATTGCAATGCGTAGAGTTAAAGGAGCGGCCATCTTTGCTAGTTATATACTGTAGAAGTATACTGTGACAGTTATACCAAATCTTTGTGCATTTATGCCAGAGAATCATAGTATGCATGCTTTGCATGGTTATTTTGTCAACACCTAAAATGACCAAAACACATGGGGTGATAAGTTATGATAACCATAACTGAGGAAGAGCCATAATGGATGTAATTGTCTCCCTCTGTAACCAATGGCAGTGTTGATTCCTGAAAAAATGCAATTTCAGACAAGTTCTTCATACATTCTGAGGGGATGGGGGGGTGGGGGATGGGGGGAGGGGGAGGTCCAATAAAGGAAGTCTAAACTCTGATTAATTTTCATAAATAATTTTTGATTGAGGTTCAGTGCATCAAAGGATTGAAGTACATGATGCTGGGATAGCTTGCCTCCGATGCCATACTTAAAGGGGGGGGGGGGGAGGTGAGGAGAAAGCCCAAGTCAAAAGTTTTTGACAAGTTTCCCATCAATTGTTAGTTTACAGCCAGAGACTGAAGCACAAAACATTTATTATAATATATCAGATTTTAAGCTGCTCTGTCTATATCTTGCCTTAAAGAAGCCATAGGAAACAATTGTATCCACCGTACTGTATTCTTAATCTTTTGAGCTTAATGATTTCAATAAAGATCTCTTCCCCACTCCATTATGTCTATATTGACAGCTACTATGAAATATTCTTATACATGCTGTGATAATTAGTGCCCTCCTCTTTCATGCTGTATAAGTTGAATACATTATTTATAACAATGCATTTGTTGC
>KN893221.1:5998-18773 GCA_000934455.1 Apostichopus parvimensis | reverse complement strand
GCAATGCACTAGTGACTGGTCCATGACTACAGCAATGCACTAGTGACTGGTCCATGCTACAGTTGTTGCAAAATATTGAGGTGTTATACGATTGAAGCTAACAACCAAACAAAAGCTCTTTTTGCCACCTGCAAGATCTTTTGTCACACTAATTGAAAGGAAACTGATGGGTTGGTGCTCTTTGCATAGTAATTGTTCAAAAACAAGCTGCTACGGCTATTATATACAATTAAATGTAATTATGGGCACCAAACTCAAAGCAGTTTTAATTTGCATTTTTCTTCACACTTGATGTCTCAAAGAACAAAAATAAAATACAAAAAAAACAGAAAAGAGAAAAAGAATAGAAAATAGTTATTTGTTTTTCCAAGGTCACTTTTTGATCACACATGCCTGAAATGTATAGAACTAAATAGCAGTACTTGGTGTATATTCACAACCGTGCAGCTAAGGTTGGCTTAGCATACTAACTGGTGGGCCTGATAATAATTAAACCCTGTTTTAGTGCAATGCAAGCTGCATGGTAGTTAATATTGATGCACAAACAAGGCTACAATTAACAAGGACAGAACAAAGCCAAAGTTATGAGGGTGGGAGTCGTACAGTGTACTATTCGAGGAAAGGTAAAAGGAGGGGAAACTGAATATGCAACACATATACATACACTGCTTTTGGCATTTTCTACAAAACTCTCAAATGTATTTCCATGTGGTATGGAATTAATTAGGGCTTGTCTAAAATAAGGGATATAGCATAACTTATTTTCATTTAATAATATGCATTTAGGAAACATGGAGGCTTAAAAAACCGGTGACATAATTTTCCCGTGGGCCAATCTTGACTCTCGAAATCACTGTCTATGTAGCCAAGTTGGAGAAGGAGACTAGTTAGGAGAGTGAGGTGAAAGTCTGGGTATCAGAATATACTTGTCCTTTGTAGCCAAAGTGATGGCATTCACCTCTCCTTAACCCCCCCCCCCTCCCACCACCACTAGGTTCCCTGAAATATTTGTTCTTGTGGAGAAATTGTCATGTGTTTCAATGCAGTTTGAATCTTTGACAACACTCAACTGTGTAGAATTATGCTTTCCAGGCACTTAAAGCAACCCATGGAATCAACTACTAAACAGGGTACTAAGTTCAAAAGAGAATTATATTCCCATACAGAGATACCTGGCAGCAAGGTACCATAAAATAATCGAAGAACTTAGGGTATATTGTTGGTCAATAGTTACTTAAGAGAGGGTTTAGATCTGATGTTTGTTTTCCCTGCAGAAATATTCATCTAGTTTGGTTCGTAAATATGACCTTTATTCAAATAGTAAGGATTAACAAACTCTTTGCACGGCTAGCATACTTCATATAGTGTCCCAGCATTCCTTACTGGTTCATAAACAATATATCACATTAATTACATAAGACACACCACAATAACATTTTTAAGGTGTTTCAATATATTATTCTTGTTTTAGGCAAAAACATGTGTATATTTTGCAAAAAAATTGCCTAGAATTTGAAAACGGTGATAAAAATGACAGTAATGCACAATATAACATACAATGGAAATCTTCGACTTTTACTGACAGTATCACCAAAAGTGCTTGATAGATACAGAAACAAATGTCCACAATATTTTAAACATTTACCAAAATACCTATTCTTTGATAGTTACTGCAAGCCAGCCATTGCTATATGTTCCTAATTGCTTTATAGTGACCTAGAATGAGCAAGGCCAGGTTGTCACTGAATTTTGGTACTTTAAAGCAATTCTAATTTTACGGTTTCTCTATTCTGATGGATAATTTCTGGCAGAATTTTAATTCTGATATTTTACAGTTAAGCAAAACAGAAAAATTGGAGTGCCAGTAAATGTTCTATAGCAACTCCAAAGGCTCAATCAGTGACAACATTAAATGTTAATCCATTGATTGCTAGAATCTCAACCACAACACTGTTCTGTTAACTTCCATTTCAGCCACAACATCCATGCATGTTGACATTCTAAACCCATTTGCCATTGACACATTTGTAACACGTTGTAAACCCATTATTTGTGGCAATCATGATCCGTTTCTAATCCCAAGTTTTTTGGTGCAATTGAGAAACTGATTTAATCGTCTGTGTGTTAGACTAAGCAGTCCAGCAACTTCAATCTTTGTTCTCTATAAGTTTAAATGGTCACTTCACCCAAACTAAAAGTGTTATAGAAATGCAACCTGGTCTAATAGAAGTCAATTGAATAGTCTACAGCTTATCAAAGTTTGTCATATGTCACCCTTTAAGTACATGCATGAATGCAGACCATGCTGCGAATATCAACCATTAGAGATACTGGCCTGGATGGTCCTCGACCATCTTTATTCAACTGCATATTTGTTGCCATGTTTAAGTATTCAACAGGGAAACCCCCTGGACTTTTCTGGGTAGGTTCCCATTTGCCAGGGACTTCCCAGATGTAGTAATAGTAATATAAACAACAAGTCAACAAGGTGCATCTATTTCGTATAGTCAGTACGCATTACAATAACTGAACCGATGGCATTGTTAATGTAAGATTTGCAGTTACCATTCATTTACAACAAGCTTAAAATTTCCCTGGCATCCCTCGTTTTTTTTGTGGTTTATTTTCACCGAATCAGTCTTTGGGAACCTTTGACAAGAGTCGAATCAAATGGAATTAGAGGGGGAGATGGCAGGGTACGGGAAATGGCAGGGTAGGGGAAATAGGGGGAGATTCAGGGGTCAGCTGAAAATTTAATAGCTTTGGCTAAAATTTTCAGTACCTCAACAATCTTCCCCCGCCCCCATCCCCCTTGTTTGTCAATATAACTCCTCTCACCTTTTTGTCACTCTTCAACCTCTATTTGAAATGATAGGCAGGAATGTCATTTGTCACATTAGATCTTAAAATCTTGTTCAGAAAAATTGAGTTGCATCTGGTTACAACAAAGTACAGGCATAATCCAATTGATAAGGCTTGCCATCAGATCGCACCTGTCGTCCGTCGTGTGTGTTCACTCCCAGAAGAGATATAACCTGGTAGATCTTATTGCTTACTATTATTATCAAACTTTTTTAAGTAAATGTGCAGGATTAATATCGAGGCAAAGATTCCGAGAACTGTTACGTTTTCTGCCTATCTGAAAATATGCACGTCTACTTCCAGCCTACCTGCGACAAAAACAATAGTCTATTTATAAGCCTCTGAGATTACTTTCCAAAAACTAATTTAAGTGCAGAATAAACCAATACTTCTCTGCCTCACTTACCTGTCTCCTCAAAGTTAACTGCACTTTTATAGGATATTATGTCTAGAGGTGACCTGGTAACTGTTTAACACTGACCTCCCACAGTGACTCTGGTCAATGCATCTAATCATTCTATTTAAACTGGAGCAGATTACTCCTCTAATAAGTGAAAGATAAGGAACTGTTTAGAAACAGTTCTATTGTTATTTATTTCCTTCAAACAGAATCACAAGTAGGAACTAATGATTTGTATGCATATGAGAAAACTTGAAAATTACATTATATTCGTGGGAGCGCCTAGTCAGTTATATCCACAATAGTCTGCCTGTTAGATTGATGGGTAAGAAATTATGTGGAACTACCACTTCCCTTGGTCTAAATACCACCAAGTAACACATACAACAGTGCAAACTAAAGATTGAAGGTATAATTTTACTACCCAAGACGCGTTTCTTAAATCAAAATAACTTTGAAATGCAATCGGAGAATATAAAAAAAATAAATAAAAATTGGTAAACTTTTACTTTAATGTCTCAATTTATTTTACTTCAATTATGAGTATTTTAGTATTTGTATTGCACATCAAAATCAAGCCCAAATGAAGAACTGCACAACTGTACCTGATGTAATCAATAAATATATATTATATTATAACAGATAATTATAAATGAGAGACCAATCAAAATGTGCCATAAAAAAAAAGCCTGTTGAGTTACTTTCGATATGCAAAATAGTAACTGAACTTGTCAAGAATTAGGTTCATATCAAAACACTGAAATATTCCCAAGCGTTTCAAGCGGTGCATCTGCTGATACTAAATGTATTCTGGAAATTGACCTTAAACCTAGTTAAAATCCTTATTTTCATCTCTTGATATTTTGTTTCCGAAGTACGATAGTTTGTCAAGCAATCAGACTGGTTGATATCTTTGGTATGTAACATAAATTTGATCTATTTGCCACATACTAACTAAGTTTATCTACTGCTACATACTTTTATCTAATAAAGTTTATCTGTTGCCACAAAGTGTGAAAACAGAGAGGAAGCCATGGGAGTAACTTACAGACTACTCCATGATTACTTAACATTCTGATGAAAAAAGCAAACACTTATAACAAGCCAGAAACGAATCTTAAATTGTTTTGACATCCACTACCATTTTTCTAATTCCTTTTGAGATGACATAACTAAACACAACTGGCATTGCTGTTGTTTGAATACACAAATCGTGTATGGATGCTTTATACAAATGTCACAACTTCTTCTAGATTAGCTTCTGCTTTCAGTAAGAGGTGCAAACAGGATATATTAAAGAGGGGGAATGTTTGGAGGAGCAGATGGGGTTTGAGCATGTAAGAAAACCTGCAGTTTACCTGCACAGGTGCACTTTTAACATTTGTGGTTGACAGAAGGAGAAAAGAAGGACAAAGCTGTAAAGCTTCTCAGATTAAGCAAGAAGGGGGGAAAAAAGAAAGATTTAAGTGATTAAGTACTGGTTCTAACTGAAAGACTACTTTCACATTACAGCATTCTCCACTACAATTAAAGAAGAGATATTGATGAAAGAACATCTAATTGCTCTCACTTCTGAACCACCTTAGGGGTAACCTGCAACATCTGACCCTCCATTCTATTCCCTCAACTTTCATTGCTTTTTTTGTAGATAGTGTGCTGAAAGTAGTGAAGAATGAATACTACTTTCACTTTGTAACAGGCAGGGGTGCAGGCAGGGGTGCAGACAACAAGAAGGGACAGCATATTCTCACCCTCCCTCTCCCCCCCCCCCCAGAAAAAAAAATGAAAGGGGAATATGCTGTATCCATAACAGTCATCAAAGGTTGCTCATATTTGTGATTATCACCAACTGAATGATACAAGTTTAGAGACATTCCATACACTAACACAGCATATATCTACTATGATACAGACATCTCTTGTCCTATAACCTAGTAAACTTTAACCCTTTAAGTCTAATTATAGAAACATGGTTTTGTTATAAGTAAATAAACACAAACAGAGAGCAAAACTATACAATCAAGGTGTTTGACATCTTAGCCTCTGAAATACCTAATGTACTAAATCTTTGCGAATTCTCAAGTTTGCAAGAAATGTTCGCATCTTACGCTAAGTGTGTATATCAACCCAAAAAATACGAAGTAATATAGAAAAATTCTACCTCTACTATAAGTTGACATGGATGGTTCATAAGTGCACTTCAAGGTGAATTCAAATCTAAACTTATTTCACAACTTATAAAATCAAAACAAAATTGGAAGAAACAAAGCAAGAGACCTGTGGAACATTTTTTAGTTTCGTTAAATTAAGGCATCCCTACTGCTTATTTATAATTAGGCTAATTAAGTTGCCATTGACTAATGGTGTATAAAGCTAGAATAATTGGCTCCCATCGATTTGTTGCCATGCTTCCTACTCTTGGTTTAACTGGTAAGGAATGAAAATTGTTTGGGTTTTTTATAGGCTAGTATCAGTATGTATGTATACATAAGAGTATGATCAATCATGAGTGAACATCTTTGTGTAAATGTTAATTTTTAAAGCTTCCCGTAGAAAGTGTTGACTAAAACTTTTGGCAGCAGCACAGATGTTTTATATAATTTTGATTGGATGGGGAAGAGGAATACTGTGTTACGGAGAGAATGTTCCTCATTAAATTTGACACATATTGAAAATAATGCTTTGAGCATGAAGGATTATAACATGTTCACTTCACTCAGATTTCTAAAACCAAAGTTCTCTCTTCTCTGATTTCCTACCTCTCCTCTTCCCCTGTTGGTTTCTTCTCTCCATCCCTTGTCTACTAACCCCCTTACATCTATCTCTCTAACCTGTCTGTATTCTGTGCGTGTTTTTGTCCCTTCTGTTACTGTTACTTGTCATTTAGCCTCTGAAGAAGATCCTGCTAGGATCGAAACGTCAGGCCAACTTACTTTTTTATTTATTTGTATCAGAAATCCTCCCATATCTCATGTCCCCTTTTAGAATCACCACTACTTCTGCATTTGATTCCCACAGAGAACTGAGTGACCTCCTCCAAGCATTTGTTGAATTTTTCTGGTTACATTTTCAGCATTTTGGGACAAACCTCCAAGCCATAATAGTCAATTATTTCCAAGCTACCGCAGCAAACGGCAACAATCTCTTCCAAGATGTTATCCTTCACCAAGTCACAAAACTGAAGGTCCAACCTCTGGAGGAGTGGGGCGTAGCTGGTAGACCGGACAGGGATGTAGAGGTCCTCGTACTCCTGTGATAAAAGTCGGAGAGTATGATAATGAAGCATGATCAACCCTGCAGGAATTTTATGCTTTCAGATAGTAGCAGTCACTTGGCTCTAAAACAAAGCCTCTAATGTGTAGGTACCTATAGTGCATAGTGTCACTACCTTTATCCATTTGATATCTATGCTAGGATAACCACAGTGATATTATTAAGATTGTTATTTATCCAGTATCACATTGCAAAATGGTATGCAAAATGGGCACATTACTACACACTTAAGTGCAAAGATGTACATAGCATGTTTGTGTACAAAGGAAACAGTCTCTTATATCAGACAAAGCTCACAGCCTTGAAAACTGCTACACAAAATTTGAACACTAAGTAATTCCTAGATGATATGCACATGTTTGCACATAGAAAACACCCACCACATATTAAGGAAGGAATATTTTTAAAAATGGCAATTGTAATCGTGAATAGCACAAGCATAAAGTGGGAATGGCTATGATTATGAACTATTGATTTCTAATCCAAATTAAAAAGGAAATTTAATCATTTAACTGAATAATTCGATAACAAAAGTGAATCACAAAATGCTCAGCATTTGATCTCTTATGAACATTAGTCTTACATTGAAAGAAATATTTGTCAATTGTTTCAATGTTTTTGTTAGATGTTTGAGTAAAATGACAGCTAAATCCTCCTAATGGACAATAACAGAACAGAAGATGATAATTATGTTTTAAATTTTGAATAAATTATCGAAAATTATATTTTCTTTATTAAATACAAAAGCACAAGGTAACAGAAGGTTGATGCAGATATTCAAAATGAAATTGAATGAGAGAAGAAAATGTTAGTTCTCGAGCGATGCATTTCAGCGATGCTTGAATATATATACGTGACTAACCTCATCACTGGACATTGGGTCTTGACCGGTCCTCTCTCGGACTTTCTGCTCCCTCAGCTTCAACTTGATCAGTGCCTGGCATCTTCGCCAACGGTTGATATCTGATGAGAACAAACAAATTAGTAGTAAGTCTGAATATTATCAAAATAAACATTTTTTATATCACATGAAAGTATTAAAATTTGTCGTGAAATATGCACAAATTTGGTAGGAACCAAATGACAACATTAAATTTTAAGCCATTGTCTAGTACATTAATGGATCGTTTACAAGGTTAAACACAAGTTTGAAAGTTCACCTTTTACATATCTTGAACAATATTCCATCAATTCAGCAAATAATTTAACTATGTAACCATCTTGGATTCTTTGTGACACACACTGAACCAACTATGTTGACATTTGTGTTTGAATAGTGAGCAATTTTATAATACAGCTTAGTGATTCTATAATGAAGTATCTGTTAGGCTAGAACACATTTAGTTTGCCTAGACGTATTCCAAATTAAACACAGTTTTAAAAAGGAAACAAACAGGTGTCTGAGACGTCTCGGACACCTTTTGTACTGGATTCTTAATTTGAGGAAAGAACTGACAACATTTCACTCACAGACTACTACTGATTAGATGTATAACATTCCATGTAATTCAGTCCCATTTTGCATCTGTAGGATAGCCCTAATACTACATTGTATGTGAATGGAGGTCTTGCTTCACTTGTGTTTCATAATGTAACCCATCATGTTAAAGTTTTGAATTGCACAGTGCGATTGATAAAGAAAGGACATCTCAAGACCTCATCTCCCATTGGCTGTCATCGATTAGCGGTATGTGATTACTGACCACATATGTACCTGAAATTATCGGCAGAAATGGTTTCTCTGTGATCCTTTTCAGCCCTGCCAGGTTAAGATCGGTTAAGAGAGGACAGCTGCAGAGAATAGCCGCCACTGCATCGTTAGTGAGATCTGGTGATGAGAAACAAAACCAATTTGAACTATGACAACCAAATGATACAATGCAATATTGACATGGTACAACAAAAGTCCATAATAACAAGTATTTGAGGCAACGAGGCAATGTTCACCTTCTCAACTGTTAAGGTACATAACAAACAAAATATCATCAGTGCAAAGTAAATACATTTATTGACCCTATTTCCAACCCAAAGAAATTGATTAGAATAAACGTTGTACTTTTCTGAACCGATTGTATAGTGTAACAAGATCAGATATAAAACAAATAACATTGATGGATTTGATATCCGAGGCAACCTGTTTGCAATATTTACAACGTGTGTAAGTGAACGATTTGATATAGCAATACCATCAATTTTCATGACTTTTGTATTCAAAGAGTTACAGTGAATTTTTTTTTTTTTTTTACAACCATGAAAACTTTGTGACTTCAGATTATAAAGATATGATAAGAATTCGCAACATGATAGTGTTGATGAGCTGTAAAAGAGAGATAAAAGACACACCTGATCACGAAATGAGAAGGCCAAACAGCTAAACAGTAATCCAAGTTGATTTACACTTGTTTCCAAGTAATGAAAGGTCAAAACAAATGTGTAGACATCCTAAACAAAACTTCATTGGAGTAAAGAGTCAAGGATAAGTTTGACTTGGAACAATGTCAAACATAAACACTGCAGCTAAGTTACACGCAAGTATTAGTCTTGAGTTTCCTGAGCAGATAGCCAGAACTGTAATCTATCTTGGAGGCTGACAGTCAAGATCGGAGACGACCAAATGTTGGTTATTCCAAAGATGACCCACCCTAAAGTAAATGTGACTGTGTGAATGAATTTTCTTGAATCCAATCAACAATGTAAGAATTATCAAACAAACGTTGATTGTGAAATTATCACCGTAACCATGACTACTTCATAAGAGAAGGTTTATTAAAGGTGTAGTAAACACAATCAATATCTTTACCTAAAACGATAAGAGTAGTTTGTGATGAACGACCTCTTAACAAATAGTTAGGAAAACGCTTGTATGGAAGGTATCCCCGTATGGGAATTATCTTGCTATATACATATATTTATATATATACATAATTGTGCCAGGGAGCTTCCATTTTGGCAAACGTGTAATGTCATAGTGTCAATAGGAGGTAATGGCTATGGTACAGTAGGTTTCATTTTGGTTTTGATTTTTCTTTTTGTATTGTTATGAATATACACAGTGCTGATTATGAATACGATGCCAATATCACGTTAAAATGTAGATAACTTTAGAATCAGCACTGACAAAAGCTGAAATCTATCAAGGAAAATAAACAATGCATGCAAAACATTATTAAATCAAGAAAGTGGATTGATGATGTTATATTTAGATTTCCTAAGGTGATCTCTGGTCATGTCAACCATAACATCTTCCACATGGGCTAAGTTTTCTCCCCAGCTTTTTTCCTTGACAAGCATGTCTATCATATAAGCCAATTAGAATGTTTTGATTTATTTGTCCTTCAACCAAAGATGTTATATAAATTAAAGCAGACCTTTAAGCATGATGAGTCTTGCTCCAAAACCAATAGAGGTAAAGTTCTGTAGTGCATGCACAAATCATTTTCATATACCATCTCACTCCTCGTGCAGACTCATTTTAACTCGACGATTATTTAAGTAGTTTCTTTAATCTGTACAGCAAATGCTGTACAGGACTCCCGGTCCACATACCCGCACTCGTTATGGCGATCGTGCCTTTTCTGTCACTGCGCCTTCTCTTTGGAACGAACTCCCATTTCAAATTTGTGACTCTCCCTCCCTTTGTATTATCAAGAGATGACTTAAAACATTTCTGTTTTATTCCCATTTCTGTTTTTATTCCTTTTTTTCATTGGTTTCCTTTGTCTCTTACCTACAATGATGAAGTATGCAACCAACTGATTGATAGATCCAACTGTAGCTTAGAATTATGTCAGTATGATATACTCTAATTGCATCTTTGGAGTTTGGTTCATGCCACAAATGAAGAACCGAAAGAAAAATGTCCTTTAATCAAAACTATGCAACCCTTAGCTGGAAAGAGAGTATCCTCCTATTAACGCTAGCATTATCATTTCAGAGAAGGTGTGAAACCTTCGAAGGATGACCGATAAACTTACTTAATGTCCAACTGACGTCGAGTACTTTCAGCATTCTAAATCGTGGCATCATTTCCGCCAGCAAGCTATCGGTCATCTCCTCCACGCCGGAGAGATCCAAATATTTCATCTTGGGGCAGTTCTCTGCAAAACTTCTCAGAGTGCTCTCGTTGACTTGAAACTGTCGAACGGAAAATGACTCCAGAAGTGGGCAGTTCTCAGCCATGGAGAGAATACCGTGAGAGGTGATGTCCTCACACCAATTGAGATTCAATTCTTTCAGCTGAGCAAAAAAAGATAATTAACAATAAAGCTTAATGGTGTACTTTTATTTTTTTTTAAATCATTTTTGTCAAAGTAAAATCCTTTATTAACCAGAAACCTAAAGAGTATCCAGGTACTTTAAAAGGAGTTATGACAAAGGGTCTTGTCAGTGTTTAAACCTGCTAAACATTCTGCATTTGGCTCTTTAAGCTGCATGGATGGAAATCATTGATACATTTTGGATCATTGAGAAAGAGGCAGATAATTAAACTTATGTTATGTAAACACATCTTAGTAATTAACTATGAGAATGTACAAAAACTTAAACAGAAACCAATGATTGCATGATCAATGCGATAATAGTCGGCTGTAGTATTTACTCCAATGGAATTAAACTATAACTAAGTCTGAAAATCTTCAGAAACTTTGAACCTATCTATACCCCAATCTACACCTTAAACAAGATTTCAAATGGGTAGATATATTAGTCTCAAGATATGAAATATAACTCTCTGATTGTCATGAGATTGTTTGTGGCCCTGTCAACAATATGGGTGAGTAACAAACTCTTACCGAATGTCCAATACCCTTGGACAATTTATGTAAAATCCCATCGGTGATGCGTACTTCGGCCACATGTAATGTATGCAAAGTAGCGTCACCATTGAGGATAGGGTAGAAAGCTGAATTGTTGAGAAATGGCACACCTGTGGGGTAGGAGAAAATAGATCAGATTTATAATTAAAAAAATTATCATCACTTTGAGAGTGTTTGTATTCAAATGGCTAAGGCAATGGACTTGCAGGTTCAATCCTGGCCAGATCATTATGTTGTGTCCTTCGGCAAAGGCACTTAATGTCCATTGCCTCTCTTTACCCTTGAAGTGTATAAATGGGGACCAGCGAGGTAACTTGCAACTATAGTTGCGTGGGCCGATTTGTGTCTGCACCCTATAAAGAGATGTGATGCACTGTAGTGCTCTGGGAGTGACTGTTTGGAATTTGCCCGCTTGGGTCTGTCGGTATGACAAATACCAATTACCAGGGGGATGCTGTAGTATATCATAATAATACATAATCTAATTACGCTTGTTTCAAGTACTAAAGTCCAGATAAATTAACTAATTACCATGAAGGTGAAGAGCCTTGAGATGTTTGCAATGGTCCAGGAGGTAAGCAAGACCTTCATTAGTTATCTTTGCACAATCCATCTTAGGAGTGAAGAAGATGAGATGAGAAGAGAAGAATGTCCTGTCTTTTACTTCTAGACACACATCACATCACAAGAAAAGTCATAAAGAAATATTATTCCTTTAATACAGCTAGCTAATTGACAATTTTACCAAAATCTCTAACAAATTACTGAAAATAATTCTTGCAATCAATATATATAAACTTAAGTATTAAAAAGACACCATTCTACATTTTCTCATCCAAGCCAGTGTGAATCCTGATGATTAATCATGTAAAAGGCTCTTGCAAATCATTTCAAATCTGTTAAATATGACTCAAAGCTATCATTATTGGTGTTAGACATGTTCAACATAGTCTAGGCCAACATCAAGTTCACTGAATCAACTGACATAATACAAGATATGCCATGTTCTGCATCGTTGAAATATCTCACACCGATCTCTTCGAAATGCTGAGCACTATTGAAATGTACCAAGGCTTAAGACTTAAATACATGACTTATATTTGAAATAGATAGTTTAAAGCCTTAAAACGTCTACATGTATGACATGGTTACAAGAGACTGGATTGGTGTACATGAATAGTACTTATAGGATACACTATAATGTCAGGTTCTGTAGGAGAGAGATTACTGTGTCTTCAGTTTTTTTTGTGTCTTCAGTTTTTTTTTTTCTCTCCTATAGGGTCCTTGATGGGGACTTGAGTGTCCCTCCTGATCCTTTTTTTCTACTAAACTAAAATAAACTAAAGCAGAACAAAGTATCATGAAGTGGTAGGAATGAAGAATGTAAATAAATTAAATTGGATACTCTACCAGGCATAGGAAGCTC
>KN893220.1:6154-19643 GCA_000934455.1 Apostichopus parvimensis | reverse complement strand
CTTCACAGTAGAGGTGGTGGACATGGGCAGGTGGAGACGCTTCACAGTAGAGGTGGTGGACGGACACGGGCAGGTGGAGAAGGGAATAAGGGAAGGGCTAGGGAGGGTGTGCATCTCACAACCAGATTTATCTAAATTAAGAATCTTGTTTTATTTGTAGTAATACTTTATTACAGGCAACTTATGCCCAAATTATTACTCACCAGAGTGAGAAAAGTAACATAAAAAAGTAATTTGAAATATTTGGAATGTAAATACTTCATAAGTAAACCACATGGGTATACAGTAATAAAACTAAAAGTACATGGCTTGTTGCATGGATATGGTAAGCTTGGGTACTATAAGATATTGAAGTTGCATATCAATGCTGGTCATAAATTTATGTAACTAGTTTTCATTGCAAATGATAGAAATGAAGAAGTAAACTTCAGAATTTTCCTTTTTCAGAATTATTGTTAGGCAATGTTCTAAGATTTGTTGGTCAACTTCCCTCAGTTAAAGAATGCTAGAAAAAAGAAAATTCCAAAGAGATGACAGTTATATGGAAGTGGAAGAAGACATTCATGACTCATGGTTTCAAAGTCTAAAGTGGGCACAAATATGAATTTGTACAGCCTCAGGATCTGGACAATTAAAAAATGTGTAGTACAGTATGTATTGTTACCAGTATGGGTATGGTCAATGAGAGTATGAATGCACTTGATAAACTCAATAGTACAAATACCTGTGAAGATCGAGTACAAACCATGCTGTATGTCTTTGCCAGTCTGGACAAGAGTAGAGTAAGATAACAGCAATAACGAAAGGAACCCGTCTGACGCGATACTACCCGGTTCATAATTTATTTCCCGAATCCAATGCAAAGTGTGATTTTTTTTGGCAAACCGATGTTTAGGCAGATTCCCATTGACTTAGTGTGGTGTTAGGCTACCATGTGGTCGAAGATAACAGCAATAACGAAAGTATTCCATGCATATCTTATAACTGCGTCACAATTTCAGCTAATAAACAGAACGCTAGGATAGATTATCCCATTGACTTAGTGTGGTGTTAGGCTACCATGTGGAAGAAATTGAAAGAATTCTCACAATCATTATTTATTCATTCGTTTATTTCATAGAAGGAAAGGGCTGACAAGGAATTTTACGAGATGTTAATGGATTATAGACGGGATAACTAACAAATAATAATCGCAAGTGGCCTTTTTACTAATCGTTTATTCCAAATGCGATCAAATTGCGCGAATCGCGCAATCTCGCGGCTAATGCGAACCCTGGGCCTGCATAATAGATAGTAGGAATAACAACTGTTTAAGAGCTATATTGGATATTTATATGGTCTGATCCAATAGAGGTGGAGAGCAAGCATAAGCAGCGGCAGCAGTGCAATGTTAGTAGTGATGTTAATTACAGTATATGAAGTTATTAACAAGTTAATGAAAGAAACAAAAGCAAATAGAAATTATTGACGAAGGTTTTATACCTTATCTTACATCTACATATTTGTACATGAAACCATTGTCAGTAGAGAAAATAATTCGTTTATAATAGCATCCAATATGTAATTTCTTGAAAATCCTGATACACGAGGGTAAATAATTGTTTCCGGGTACGCGGATACCCGATGGGTAACGGCTCTCGGGTACCCGGTTCCTGATTTTTGGACCCGTGTAAACACTATATATATGGCCTCAACAGTACAAACCATGCTAGGAGTATGTGTCATTACTGTAACATATAGTTAGATTATGGCTCCAAGAGTACCATGCTATAATGTAGTAGAGTAAGAGTATATATGCAAAAAACTGCCAACTTACGCTAATTTTTTTGCAACAACTTCTAGTCACTAAGTCTGACATGGCTGATATATTGGGACAAGTTGTGAATCAAGTAGGGGCACGTTTTCTAAGATAATCGTTATGTGATCCAAGGTCACTAAAGGTCAATTATGGGTCAAAATAAACTATTTTTTAGCAATAACTTGTGAAACTCCCACTGGCAGGGTCCGACATGGTTGATATTTTGGAACTAGTTGTGAATGGGGTAAGGAATCATTTCCAAACATAACGGTAATATGATCCAAGGTCAACAAAGGTCAATTAGGGGTCAAAAACTAGTATTTTTGCAATAACTTGAGAACAAAATGTCCATCAAGGTTGGGAGTTACGCTATTTGTAATCCAATAATCGACCCGCATCTGGATGACCTGTGACCTCAGGTTGACCTCTGGTGACCTGTTTTCTTTCAAGTTGATTATTTGAATTTTCGTGGCCATATTCCAATCTAAATTGTCCATAAGTTGACTCCTCTGCAACCTTTGTGCGAAGTTATTTAGAGATCAAGGTTTTGTTTGGTTTTGTTAAAATTCTTAATAAGTACAGTTAGGATGATTCTGTGAGTTCTTTAAAAAGAGCCTACAATTGCTCATGTCAGACAACCAGTCTTCAACAGGTTCTCAAAAGGACTAACGGTTGATTTGTGATATTTTTTGCAATAATATTGTGTGTGAACATCGGACCACATAACAGTTTTAGGACAGAGCTGGTCCCTTGTAATATTCCTTACAAGCAAAGAACCATAGTGCCCTTGGGCTCTTGTTTTACCTAATTTCACAGAGGAAAAGTCTGAAACACCTGTTTATTCCTTGCAATGGAAGGAAATGACACCATTTCACAAGCTATCGGTAAAACCTAAACAAATATACTATTCAAGAGAATGGACCGAAGTACACAGGCTAGCACCAGCCTAACGGTCTTAAACAAAACAGAGAGATTTGATCGACACATGATCTGTTGGTGGGGCTTGCAAATTTTGATTGGAGTTTGTAGAATCTACGGTCTCATTTAAAAAATCTGGCGAATTTTATAATCAGCTCAAAATGTTTAACGACAGATAACTCAAGAAAAATAATGATTATTAATATTAAAATTGCTTAGAACCATGTTATTTTCACTGAGCTTTTAGGGCAGTAAGCTGGAAAAATTAAAGTTAATATTTGTCAAGCACTCATTGAGACTTTAATACAAGTATGGGTACAAGTAAGAGTATGCATACAGCTTCAAGAACAACATGTACAGCTTTATGTGTTATTACTAGTACAAGCCTAAGTGTATGCCTTGTGTATAGTTTGTCTAGTTAGGGATTAGTTAGGTGGTGGTTTGATGGAATTCAAAAAGAGGCTTAATTTTAACCTACATTTTATGCTCAGCTACCAACACTCTGAATGGAATACTTCACACCCACCTGCCAAGAGCAATTGTAATTGGTAAAGGATGGCCAAAGGTATGTTCTTTCTCCCTGCAATATGTCAATCAACACATCCAAGCTTTTAGTTCTGGTGTTGACACTTGGATTCAGCATTTAGGCACCTTGGTACTAAAGATGGTGGAACATGTTGCCTAATATTATACTTGGTATGTTGATTATTGTGGTGTATAAAAAAAATCCTATTGAAATTGGTAGAGGTCAAATGTTATGTGAGGTTAAGAGAAGTAAAAGTAAAAAATCCTGACATTTGCAAACATGATAGTTGCCATTGAAGTAAAGCTTGCATGAACTTCCTACTTGATTGGTCTGCATTGTTCAAGAATCTTGATGGTTATTTGAAGTCAGTAATGTTCAGCTCTTTAAAATCTTGTTTTAAGTTTTGCTCTTTAATTGTCTTATCGCATATGTGACAAGAAATCACTTATCCAACTGGTTTTCTGTTTGTATCGAAGGTCATTTCAGACCAACACAGGTCATAGTCTTGTATGCCCAATGCCTGAAAAATAAAGCTTGGATTACGTTCATATGTTGAATGTAGATCCTTAATGAGCACAAGAACACTCATGCTTTGTAGGAAGGTTAAATGTCATTTGAGGTCAATAGATGTCAAAGTCTGAAAAATAAATTTTTCCAGCTAGATGAAAATGCATGCATTGGAGGTAACCCTGATATAATTGTCCAGTCTTCATACTTTACCACATTCTTCAAGAGAGTGCTATGACTCTATTGTTTTGCTGTTGTGCTGACATGTTTCTCTGTTTGTTTTTCAACCTTTTCCATTGACACTGGGCAAACTTTACTCTGTGCCAAGAAATTCACTCTTGGGATTATCTGTAGGCTTCTCCTTGCATGAGTCCTCTCTGGTTGTGGTAACCATTTCTTTGTCATGCATCATGCCCCCAGGTCTGTTGACAAATTGCCTTCAGTGGTAAGCGTTGCTTCTACCCTGTCTAATCTCCTCAGGAGCTTTAATGCTAGTTAAGGGAACACCAATATAAGACCATGGAAGTATTACCATGAAGTAAAAGATGAGAACAAAACATGTTTAGCTTGAAGTCATCGATGTCTCAGAATATAACCTGGAGTATTGTTATGATCACTAATATCTGGGGATAGGTGGAAAGGTATGGGGACTTTTAAGTCTGGTTGCAAGGTTACTCAGTTACTTCTTGCCATTGTAGTTCTTGTATGGTAATACTGTCAGTTGCCCAGCAGTATTGAAAATCATGCAACATGAATTAGACTCCATGGTTGTGTACCAACTGGTCATATTAGCTTGAGGCAATAGGCCTTACATTTTGAGTGATTTGATAGAAAGTAGAATAATGCATAACATTGAGTGGCAATGGGTGGCACATGAAATTATCCTCTGATTTTCAGCAGGTAATGAGAATAAAAAAACTATCCCATTGCCAAGATATTAAAGCTCACTTGCCATGCTAAACTATTAAACCTTAATCATTATGAAACTCAAATGTGTACCTTCACCAACCAAAGTTTATGGTTGTGGTTTTCCCTTTGCATACACCCCTCCCTCCCAAATAAGACTTGGTTATGCCAGCCAGCCTATAACCTCTTTGTGATCCTTCTCCTAACTCATTTGCCCTTACTTCAGAGGTCATGTAGTCCTATGCATATGACCTTTTATGTGACTCTGTGCCATATATCTGTCCTCACCTGAGTTGCCAGGGCCACAATGAGCCTAACCCCAAGGTGACACCTGACTAGGCTGCAAACCTGATTGGTTCTATGGGTTATATATCTCTCAACACCCTTTTTTAGTGGGATAACCAAAAAATGTTTGTCCCATTAGTTTTGGCTTTTGCAAATGTTAGGAAATACTTGATATATTTATATGAAGGTGGTTTGTAGTACATCACACTTGATAGGATAAGAGGTAAAAGGTAGCTAGCTTAGCTGCTGTAGCCTAGCATAGAAAACAGGAGCAGAATTGACAGGAGAATGTAACAGTAAACCCTTTCTCATTTGTGGAGAATTCTCTGATGCTGTACATATTGAAAAGAAGCAGTGATGGCTATTAGACTTGCTGGTAACTTTACCAAGGTTAGTTTAATCTTTGCTTGTTTCAAGTCTTGCCACCTTCTGAAAGATTTTTGTTGATAGCTTTTTCTGGAATAATTTATCCGAAATTGTCTTGCAAAATGCTATGCACAGTTGCAAATTACTGAACAGGTGTGTAGTAGTTTTGTGCACAGAAACCACAGTACATTACAAGAGGCAAACTATACAAAAGTTAAACACTCAATTATTCCCTGCTATTAATCTTCAATTGTCTCTAATTTTGGCCAAGTCCGAGTTAAGGTTCTTCCCATCTCCTAGCAGTGTGTCAAGTTAAGACTAAGTTGGCCTATTGTATTTCAAGTTTTGAATGGATGCTTTAGTGATCACTGCTAATTTCATGCTGTGCATTTCATCTGTGTTGTGAGAGAAGGAATCAAGTAACAAAAGCCAAGGAATTCTTCATTGACACTGCCAAACTTTAGTTGAAGTTCCATTTGTATCCTGTTCTTAAAGCAGCATTTTGCGTTCTTTTCTATGGTTTTTCTCAACCTCACTGATTCCACGATGCCATTACGACATACATAACTAGCTTATCTATTCAAATCTTACTTCAAATGGTGGCAAAAAAGTCGAAAAATTTTCGACTTTGTTTTTCTCGAAGATATTTTCCGTTGGGATCCAAATAAACCTCGCCCATAATATGAATATTTAAAAGCTACGAACGTCATTGGCCAATACGTAATACAACACCAAGCTCGATTTGTGTTGATTGTCTATGGCTGTTGTACCATGCAGGGAGCTGCTGTTAGAGTCCAGCTCTCTGGTTGTACCAAGTTACCAACTCGTCGTTTGAATCTATTTTTAGCAACGGCTCATAACTAAACCTGCATCTATGATTGGTTGGATTCAAACTAGTGGGTTGGGGGAACTGTATGCGATTAATATAAAATGTGGAATTTGTCGGTGGACAGTTTTCTCATTATCTGCAAATGTCCTTAATTACTTGCCAATTAACGCTTTTGGCAGGGAAAAAACTTAGCTAATATCTTAGTTTGCTGTTTTGTGATTGATATGTAAAAAACTTGATGGACTTGTCAAAGAAATGGAAAATGGCGACAAAACGCAAAATGCTGCTTTAAGGTAAGTTTGTAAAGGTGATGTGATGTACATCAACAGCAGGCAGGGTTGTCTTGTAAAACAACAGCTATAATGGTCTTCATCCTTCTTGTACATACCCCCAACCCCCCTCCCCCCACTCTCCTCATAGTAAATCTCTCTCTAGGCAATTTAGCTGATCTCTGAAGGCCCATGTCATGTATACAATACACATGTAGACATGCACTGTACACATGGCTCCTCATATGGCTGTAACCTCTCTCAGCTCTATCACTGCATGTTCATCACACAGATTTGACTACTCAGGGTTACAACTCCCACCAAGGAGCCTAAATTAATGACTGCTTATTTGGGGTGGTGGCTCCTGGTGTTTTCATTTCTTGCTGAAGGCAAAAGCACGCTAAAGTAAGCTACACTATAGTGATGGCATATGTGTTTGCACTTGTTTTGCATTCAGATTGAGGAATTGAACAAAGGAGTTCCAAGTCCTCAGACCTCACTCATTTGAAAAGAACCACCAAGTCCTCAGAAAATTCTTTTCTGAAGGGGCACTGTTAACAATTAGGGATTCGAACAAAAGAAAAACCAATAGCGTCCTCAGTCTGAATGTAAAACATTGTGTTTCTGTTGTGTGTGTGATACTTTGGCTGGTAAACATCCCAAAACTCCAAACTAAAGCTTTGATGAACTACATACTTGATTTGTGGAGCCACCTTAGTGAGTACAAGAACCCTATGCTTTCTTGTGGAGGTCAGATTGGTCAATGGTCATGTGAGGTCAACAGAGGTCAAAGTCTGAAAACTTGTAATCACCCTAAACTCCAAAAGACAAGTTAACTCCAAAAGAAAAGGTTG
Organism: Apostichopus parvimensis; assembly: GCA_000934455.1. Taxonomy (NCBI): domain Eukaryota; kingdom Metazoa; phylum Echinodermata; class Holothuroidea; order Aspidochirotida; family Stichopodidae; genus Apostichopus; species Apostichopus parvimensis. Next base: position 12,385 of record KN893220.1, on the reverse strand, counting down.
GGTGAACTATTAACATTGCATGTGGATCCACCTTTTAGTCAGCATAAAAGCCTATGGTTTTCTGTGGAGGTCAGTACAAAGAAGTCAGCAGATGTCAAAGTATGTTAGATCTTGGTAACAGTAAACACAATAACTCAAAACTAGCTTGGATGAACTTTGTCACTCCAGTAAAAGTTGGATGTACTTTACGTTTAGTATTAAGATCCAGCTCATAAGAAGTATAAGAACCGGCTGTGCACAGTGTACAGTAAACATCCTCATGTAATGTAAATGTGGTAAGAAATCACTAAGCCTCTTGGCTCTCTGGTTTATTCCTTTCCAGAGGCATCTATGAGATGGTGATGGCATGTGTGTGTGTTAATTTAAATTATAAGTGAAGTCAACACGCACAGTAAAACATGCCATCCCATAATTTGCCATAATCAGGATTCAAAAGTTTCAAAACATTATTTTACAGTGAGCAAGCAGTTTTGCATACAGTAATTTGTGTTATAAAATTCTAAAAAGTCATTGAAATGAGTGTGCATTATAAATAATTGATGTGTCTGTGTTAGTATGATGCATGCTGTACACAGAATGAGTATTGTCCTCAACAGTAACAGTTGCATGTACAGACTTGTGAGATCCTACCTCCCACTCCTCCTCACCCACCTACCTCCTATACATGTGTAACTAAGGTTAATACAAGCAACTTATGTGTGCTCTCATAAAGTATCATCAAAGGTAAACAATACTGTGGTTACCTGCGGTTACCTGCATGGATAACAGGTTCTTGTCAGTCTTTCATTACTGATTCAGACAGTAGTAACGTAGTTACGGACTTGAACAGTTTCTTGACTGCCTGTTCCTTGTTATTCACTTTTTGCTTTGACTGTTAAATCATCAAAGTGCCCCAATGGTTCGGACTGTGGGAGTGACCTGATTATATCTTAGTATATCAGCAAAGTAAATAGAGAAATTAAGGTTAAGATGATAGAAGGTTTATTGAAAGGCCATTGACCCGCAAAACCAACTCATTTATCTCCATTAAATTTGCAATACAAATTACCCTGTTTTACTGAAACAGCAAGTGTGCATATTTGAATTTCAGAGAAATCTAGATACCATTCTAGCTGCTCTGGCATTGGTGGTGATTTGGGCCATATATCTGTCCTCACCTAAGTTGTCAGGGCCAGAATGAGCCTACCCCCCCCCCAGACTACACCCAGATTACTATCCTTGTCTGAGTTGCCAGGGCCAGAATGAGCCTAACCCCCCAAGGCTACACCTGACCACATGGTGGTCACTGTTTGTAAGGAAGATGCCCAAAACAATGATGATTCATATCCCAAATAAAAGTAGCTGAGCAGGTTGACCCAGCAAGATGATGGATGGTTGTTCTGGGTCAGATTCAATGGTTCCTCTTTCCCTCTCTCTACCTGCTGACACTCAACATCTGATTCAATGGTTCCTCTATCCCTCTCTCTACCTGCTGACACTCAACATCTGATTCAATGGTTCCTCTATAGCTCTCTCTACCTGCTGACACTCAACATCTGCATTCAGACTTTTAAATTTTGTCAACTTTTCGGGGAAAGCTACTGCAGCAGGATGCATGCAGTGACTGCTTGTTAGTGTTACCAATTTCTGCTAAATTCATAGCAATGCTCAAATAGAAATACTTTTATGACCACCTTGAATCTATTTGTCACTTTCAAATCGTCAATCTTGAAAGACAGGCATATTGGCTCCACATATTCATTACTTACTTTTATAGAAAAAGGAAGCAGATGTTAAAGTCTTTTGGAAGACAGAAATAAAATGAAATAATTCTCTCCAGTTTCATTCTTTGATCTATATTGCTTTCTAAAAGTCATCCTCTGGTTAGGGAGATCGTTTCCTTAGTTCCCCAGAGGACGTGATATTGCACTCTGTCAGCTTAGTAGGAAATTTATAGACTTTCCACAATCAGGGTTTGTGACTTTATGGAGATGGGTGTTGGTAGTTATTTATTCCAATTGGATACAAAGAAAAGCCATTAAGAAATGTACTGTAAGATTTGTTGGCAGCGTTAAGGAGTGTTAAGGTTCATTGCAGTTTCCTTCTGAGTGTAGAAATGTGTTTTTCTATCTTTGTAAATTTGGAAACTGTCATCTGAGGATGATCCATGCAGTGAGACAACATGACAATTCTTGGGAGGAGAGGACTTCTGAGTCCCCTTAAATTGTCTGGTGGAAGATTTTAATACATTGTCCTCATAGTGCTTAATTTCTAACCATGTGAAAATAGTCCCAATACGATGTTTCCTTCCATTTTTCAAACTCACCAGTTCTCACCAAAAGCACCGTTTGTTCGAACCCATCAATTTGGTGAATGACGTACTGTAATGCGCGCAAATTGGCTCCCATTTCCGCAACAAATGCACTCTTGCATGTTCACACACAGGTGATTGCCTATTATATATTACGTACACATCGCGAACGTACGTATACAGCTTACCATGTCCAGTTAGTACGTACATCGCATTGCACATAATACACTCTCACACTCAAGCCACACTCAAACCACATTAACCATTCTTCGAAATCGCTGAAATAAATTTCACGGATCAACTTCACAGTAAAAGGAAGCTTATTTAATATTACTTTAAAAGTATTTGTAACATCAAAGGGAGAAACATGGCGGAATTAATGTCAGAGCAGAATGTAGTACCGGGAAGCGTTGGCTTTGCAAAACTGTCTGATTGTAAACGTTAGAGTACTAGCCTTCATGCAAACATCCTTCGCATTGGAGCTGGATTATAGCGCGATGTAAACAACGAAGAGTCTGCCGTTCAAACTTATCTTGTGTTACACAAAGACCACGAAATCACTGATGCACTACATATATGACGGCTTAACAAATTTTTTAAATATCTAATTAATAAGAAATTGCAATGAAAATTAAGGAAGCAATTAATCTGTATTCAAACACAGTTGTGATTACTGTAGAAACTGTATGCAGCGTGGGTTATGGCGCAATCTGCATTTTCCCAGATGACGTCACGTTCTCTACTGTTCAAATTATATTTGAAATATCCATCCTAAATGATTACAAAATTGTTTCTCTGTCAAATGCAACATTTAATAGCATGCTCATATTTTGAAAACATGTTTGGAAAACTATCGTTTTTTGGTTCCTTGCTTTTGCAAAGCAAGGAACCTATACATTCAACTCGGCGTGTGTGTGTGTGTGTATGTGACGCTTGGCTTGTGTACACGATATCTCAATAAGGAAATGTTGTATCATGATAAAACTTGGTGGGTGGATAGCACATAGTAAGAAGAAGATCCCTATTGTTTTTGGTGCCCACAAAGGTCACCAAAGGTCAGTTATGGTCCAAAAACCCAAAAAATTAAAACTGCAATAACTCCCAGTGCCAATGTGCGACAAGGTTGATATTTTGGGACAAGTTGTGAACTGGTTAGGGGAACATTTTGATACTTAACGGTCATGTGATCTGAGGTCACCAAAGGTCAATTATTGTTAAAAAACAAGTATTTTTGCGATAACTTGAGAACGAATTGTCTGTTAGGGTTGGGAGTTGCTTCAATGTAATCCAATTGTCGACCCGCATCTGGGTGACCCGTGACCTCAATTTGACCTCTGGTGACCTTTAAGTGTTTTGGGGATTTTTACAGTTTCGATGCTATTTTCAGATGTCAAAGGTACCTTCCGATCATAAATATCAATAGGTTGACCCCTGTGTGACCTTTGTGTGCGAAGTTATATGGGGTCAAAGTTTTCGGTCGGAGTTAGGATGGCTGTACAGAACTGTCATGTTGATTTTTGGAATCAGGAGATCAAACTACATCTGAAACCAAGGTCAAAAGGTCAAAGGTCACATTAGAAAAAATGTGCTAATTTTGGGAGAAAACGGGCGAAAAAGAAAATGTTTAGTTTTTATGCTAGATTTGGATATCAAAGGTACCTTCCGATCAAAAATGTCAATGGGTTGACACCCGGGTGAGCTTTGTGTGTAAAGCTATACGAGGTCAAAGTTAATTTTCAGACATTTAATGCAATAACTCCCAGTGCCAAGGTGTGACACGGTTGATATTTTGGGACAAGTTGCAAATGGTATAGGGAAATATTTTCAAACTTAACAGTCATGTGATCCAAGGTCACTAAAGGTCAATTAATGTTATAAAATAGTATTTTGGGGGAGAATATGGGCCAAGAAAAAATATTTGAATTTTTACAGTTTTGATGCTCTATTTAGGTCTCATCGATCGAAAATGTCAATGGGTTGACCCCCGGGTGACCTTTGTGTGTGAAGTTATACAAGTTCAAAGTTCATATTTAGACATTTGTTGCAATTAACTCCCAGTCCAGGTCTGACACGATTGATATTTTGGGACAAGTTGTGAATGGGTTGGTGGAACATTTTCAAACTTAACGGTCATGTGATCTGAGGTCACCATTATCATATCTGTTGACCCGCCTGTAGGTGACCTAATATTTCTTACATTTTCGACGCCATATTCAGAACTCAAAAGTGCCTTCCAATCAAAAATCTGATCACAATTTGTGATCACAAAAGTGTTGGCTATAGTGTTGGTTACTTTATGGGTACATGTAGGACCACAATTACTTTGACTATCTGAGCCCAATCTTGCTACGATAATATTATGTGTAATGTCATATACCCCTACGCAAGGAACCACAGTGCCCTTGGGTTCTTGTTAAGGTAACTTCTTAGGTCTACCAGACAATTCTTTTAATTGTAGTTGTTGCTATGGGAGCATTGGTCTGCTAGGGCAAGAATAGTAAAAGGGTAGGAGTCACTTATAAGGGCTAAACTAATTCATGGCAAAATCAAACTTTATCAATCAAGGCATATATGACCAGTTTACCTTACCACAGAAATGTTATCCTGTATTTGGCAGAATAATAGTTGAATCAGTAGAGGGGTTATCAGTCTATCGTGCTTCCAAGCATGTCTGTTCCTTTCTGCTATGGTGGCTTTTGGTTGGTTAAGTTTCTCAACACACATGATGCTTGAGGGGATACATGCTTCCATGAAAGTCAGGGTGGAGCAACAGAGCATCCAGTGGTAAATGGCAGTTTCTCTTTACAGTATCAAAGAAGTCATGCTACATTTATTGTAGTTGGTATTGAGATGTCATTAACGTTTCCATCATCTCACCTTATTGGATATCATTACAGTGAGTGATCAGTAACTGCACATGATCACATTAAGCATTTCAGAACTATAGCACTGGCAAAACAACAGACTTCAATTTATTTAACATATTTCAAACTCCAAAGGCTCAGAAGTTAGTTAATTTTATTGTTGAAACAATCTTTGATAACTGATTTTGAGCCTTCTAGATTAATGACAATAAATTTATGTAAATCATTGTACTACAAAGTACAAACCCAATAATTGAGTTCACTAATTTCTATGAACTACTGTATATGTGGTCTGAATATTCATTCGTATAAAGGACGACTTAAGGAAGAATTTTTTTTTAAATATAGTCAACGAAAAAAGGAGTGCTAGTATCTAGAAATACGTTTTTACAGCTATTTTTGTTCAATTACTTCTTTTTTAAAAACTTCTTTGAAAGCTAAGCTGGTGATGATGTGGTTCTTCAATGAATTAATAATCTACATGAGCTTGTTTAAAGTGAATTAATAGGTAACAGTTTCTTATGCTAGATTCAGCAGCAATCAAATCATATACTGGTAAAGGATAGCCACATGGGTATCCATCTGTTGTTTGTAGAGATATCTGGATTGGATGAATAACTTTGACACCCTTAATTCAGTTTTGTAGAGAAATTGGATCAAGATGTTGTGGCTGTCGTGTCCTGTCACGGTCTAAATATCTAAGTTAGACTGTAATTACCATCTGTGTCTATATACTCACTTAAAGTGAAACAATATCTTCCAATCTGCATAGAAACGTTCATGCTGACTATCAAACGAAAGAGAAATTCAGTGAGGAGGTTAAGGCAGACTGCATGAGAGTAATGTACCTTTCGATAGACATGTGGATTTACTCATGATTCTTATTGGACATCAATGTGGTTTTAATATACTATCTGGTTCTACTAATGCAAATATTCTATTTGGTTCTGGTTACATCTATCTGGTTCTGGTTAAACCAATCTGGCGCTGTCTGTCAGGTCACACTCATCTGGTACTGGCTACATCTAATGGATTCTGGTTATCCCTATCTGGTACTGGCTACATCTAATGGATTCT
>KN893219.1:27292-39029 GCA_000934455.1 Apostichopus parvimensis | reverse complement strand
CTCACTTATTCTTCTGTCATCTAATAAGAGATCTAAGAAAGTAAAGAAACCCTCCACCAGCAGCTAACCACAACAAATCTAGCTGACTGAAGCATGAATATCCAGTCCAGCACATCATTTCCAAGCCTAAAGCAGACCATTGCATATAACTGTCAAAAGTTTTAGTTACAAACAGTTTTTGTGGTAAAGAATTAGCTTTCTTCAATTACCACTTCTACAGTAGTTTCTGTAATCTGCTTTTTTTGGTGGTTAAAATAGAGGAACAAATTGACAAATCTTGTTTACAGGTCAGTAAATTAGTATTCTCAGGGTGAACAAACAGAACATGAACACAAAAACTCTCATTCAACGATTGACAGCTTATCAAGCTGTACAGATCACCCCCTCCTCATTCAATACTTTGTTGCCAATCCACAATTCGTGGAAACCACAAAAAATTCAAATAGAACCTTCTTTTGGTCAAAAAAAAGAAAAGAAAAGAAAAGTACTACAAACATGTATGCTGACCATGAAATTTCTTTGTGTTGGCCAAAAACCCTTGGGGTAGCTGACCTACGCACACAGTGTACTGTACATATAAAGTACTGTACCATGTTAAATGAGCTTATCACAAATCCATGGGATTGAAAGTTCTTAAGACCTTATTTACATAGTAAACTCTAACACAATTTGTACCCGAAATTGAATGGCATAATTATGGCCTGTTTTGGCAGTTCAGACAAACTATTCAAGCTCCTTTGAATGGGAAGGAAGTTAGAAATTAGCCAATGGTCAGTGTTGCTTGCTGTGACCATTTGAGATCATACCCATATTATTCAATCTATTGATACTCTTGTTTCAACTTGAAAGAAAACAACATAAAAGAATGCACCACAAAGGTGAATATAAATTAAGAATATCGAGAAACCGACTATATAAATAATGTCCTTTAGATGGTCAGATCAAAGGTTTTGATTGGACAGTTAAAATGAATTGTTGTCTAGCATCATTTGTGACACAAATCACAGAACAAAAGTACTGTACTGCACATCCAAGCCCACATGCCAATAAAGATTTGGCATTTTATTTCAGTTTATCAGGATATAAAATGTACAAAATTTATCACATTTCCAAAGAAAGAGTTTTTTTTCTTTCAATGTTCACGTTTAAACTTCTGTCCGTAGCATATCAGCTGAATCTAGCTCAGTTTGCTTGCAAAGCTAATATGTACCTTGAAAGTGCATAGGAAGTGATTGGATTCCTCGTGAGAAGGTCTCATAAATAAAGTTTCAGACTTTTGATGTAATTGTGTCTCTCAATGGCAGGAACTCAAAATGCAATACAAACAAGCCCATTCATTGCAGCAGCCGATGTAAGGGCCTGATTTCACTAGCAGAAAAGAAGTGAATGCACCATTGTACAAAGGCACAAGTGTTGAAGAGATTCAATAATACCATAGGTATGTACAGTACAGTACATTACAGCAAACACAGTCCATTGTGCAATCGATTCGAGTCTTCTATGGATACTGCATACGTTTCTCCAGGGGGTACAGAAAGTATGCAAACCTCACCAAACTTTAATGGCATGGGTTCTTTACAAGCAACTATATAATAAAATTGATTTTTGTGTTGATGCCCTGTACCTGAAGTAAAGCTTGCATAAACAGACAACATTGTAATTTGCCATAGCACTTTTGGGATAAATTCATATGGGATTTCAACAGAGGTTGACCCGACTAACCAAATTCTTCCCAAAAGGTTAAGATCCTATGAATTTATCAGATTCTAAAAGTTACAGGTTTTTTACAGCTACATACTAGAGGGTTGACTACTACTATAACAAACCGTCTGCATAATTTGGGTATCTTTACCACAAAAGACAGACATTTACCAATAACTTCTCCGTGTGGCAGAGATCGTAGTCACTTGCGGTCTTCTCATTCAATCACCTGTAATGTTCTATCATTGAATATTCATACCTTATATGTATATTCATACCCTAATAAACTTAGATACAGTACTTACAATTCTAAAACTAATATGACTTCTGTATTAGTTTCATAGATTTCATGGAGACCAATCAATCTGGGCTGATCTGTCGACATCTCAAGGATTCTGATCTCTTTCAAAATGTCCTCCTTGCAGTCTTTACCCATCTTGCGTTTTTTTATGAATTTGGCCGCAAAATCCTGCTTGGTCGTTCGGTGCTCGCATCTCCGTACTACTGCAAATCGACCCCTGGGAGGGAGAGAAAAGGTATCAAGATGTTCTTGGAAAGTTCAAACCAGAGCTATTCAGTACATACCTGTACTGTAATGGGTAGCAAGTAGTTCTTGACGTCTATCATTTATGATAATTTATAAATATCACAACTTTCAAGTTTTAAGATTTTATCATTCTCAATTCAAGACCAACTCAAAATATTAATTATTAGACATCAGGCTGGACGATAAATTTTACAACCTGAAGCAGCCACAGGTGTTTGTGAGAGAAGTGGAACGCCTTTTAACTTTCACTTACTGTATGTCCGAATACTCTCCAATTTACAGGGTTAGCTCATTTTGGATGTTTTTACAATTTGAAAGACCATTTCAGATGGGAAAACTGGATTTCTCTTGGATGCAATCCCCAACTTACTTTGGCGGGCCACGGATCGAACCAACAACTTCCCAAAATTAGGTTTCATTCCCTTCCGAAGGCCACTGCCTTTATCCAATCAACCATGGCAAATAAAATCTTAAACCCACATACAGCATATATATGCTTGAACTTGAAAATGCCATGGTGTTCCTTATTACAACAGGTTTTTTTTTCTGTAAATAGAGATGGGTTTTGCAACTTCTTATAAATCTTTAATACTGGCATTGGTTTCAATACATGTCAATATCATCTATAGATATATTCACATTAAATATATGAAATGGACAGAGTGAAACTGAAAGTTCACACATCTCCAAGACTTGGCAAATAACATCACACATTGACAAATTGGCAACAGCAGACATGACTTGTTAAACATGATATTTCCAACATGGCGCAGACTTTCTGGAGACGTTTTGGAAAAGTCCTTCTTTCATCACAGTGACTTCTCCCACACAAGTTCAAAACGGGTTAAGGTTGGGTTTGCTGAAGTACAGTATATACTGCAGGGAATATTCAGTGTTCAAATGTTTATGTAGCAGTTTTCAAGGCTCCGAATTTTGTCTCAATCTCTCATGAAATGCTATGCTTTCTATGTAAAAAATACAAACTGATGTTCATCAAGTTTGTACACTTTCCATTTGTATTTTACATAGCATTTTGCTATGTTTCCAATTTGCATAACATTTTACAATGCAAAACCCTATAAATTATCTTCTCTACTGACTGTACTTTGGTATCACAGACAACATATTGGAATACAATTAAAACAGTGATTAACTTGCCAATGCTCACTTGATGTTTTTCCTATGGTGCATGAAACCACCATACTGTGTGCAGTAAGTGTGCACAGCCTGGCCCTAAACCCCAATGGGCGATTAACCATCATGTATTAACACCTAAACACTAAAGGACTATTTACATGTACCCTACTGTACTGTATATGCAGTGTCTTGTCTAACCCTTGGTAAACCTTGTGCACCTATTGAGTGTGGTTATCTGAACAGCAGGGTACACAGGGTGTTTTTTTGCAGTGCCTGTGACTTTGAAGAAAGTAGAAAAGTCACTTTAAAGCCTCCTAATGCATTCAGTCTCCACCATCGACATAACAAATTTTTGTTTTTTTGTTTTGGCATACTACCCTGTAGTACTGTTAATGATCACACAAGCTATACAGTATGATACTTTTTTTGGCCAGAATTTTGGCCCATTCGCAGAGAATGAATACTATGAAAGGAAAGCATCAACAAACATACTGCTGTGGAAGGTTTGCCTTGAGCCTACTTCAAGATACAGTAGGATATTTCAACACTTTTGTCATTGCTGGTGTAGGTACTGTACATCCTCAACTTAATCCTTGAGTGAGTATCCGAGCATGCCGGTTGGGTACAAAATTTCACAGTGGCAAAGAAGATCAATTTGTGCCCTAACATGCCACTTGAAAGAAACGTACAGTACACACACAGTTGTATGTACCTTTCTTGGTTTCCCGAAAAAAATATGGGAAGACTAAAGAGCCAATCTTACCAACCTTGCAAAATTGTGAGGGGGGCCATGGATTACAAAGTCGACGATGACTATAACACGGATCGCAAAGTCAGTAGTTATATTACAGTTAGATTCGTCCAACACAGCAGCATATAGAAACGTACTCGAAGCTGAAGCCAAAGTGAATTAATCAGGTCACACTTCCAGTGTCTATGCATGCAAAGTTAAATCAAACCCCCCTCATTACCTTTGGGGGGGGAGACATATCATACTATAGTTTTGATTAATTTGACAAGTTGTCTGTTACATGCAGACTCCTTTGTATGACTCAAGAAGTTGAATTAAGGAAAATTTGAAGGCCTCACTGCTTTAAAGGAGGTCATAGACAGTTTAGATTATATGTCCCATAGGAGTTATGATTAAATAACAGATGACAATTTTTCCATTCCATCTTACATATTACATTCTGTAACAGTAAGAAAACCGAAACCCACATACAGATTGGTACAACTATTTCCTAAGGAAGCATTGATAGGGAGAGAAGTGAATTCTGTTAATTTGTTAAATCCTTTTCCAATGGGCCTAAAATTTTGAAACTTATCGATCTATCAATCAAACTTGTTGTAGGTTTCCACTTGTCATTCATTGTCAGATGGCTCCATGGCTTCCCCAAAGTACATGTAGATCATAATACTGAAGGTGTGCACACAACACCCTTCGTTTGTACAGTAACTAGGCAACTAACTTACATTTACAGATTGCTAAGCTATAAAGTGTTGACAAAGTGACAGGATACAAATACTACCCAGTAGCAGTCGGCAATTCTGATTGGTGGGTTTAAACTTTATAGGAAGACAATTAGTGCTGAGTGTTAACTACAAACAACATTTAATGAGTAATTCCTTACAAAGTGTTTATCATTTTTAACCTATGGTACGGTGTGTTCAGTGGGGATAATACTGGTTTTAACATGACAGACAGCGAACTTTAGAACAAACAGATTTAGTAAAAGTTATGTACCATACAGGGTATATGTACAGTAGCCTGACCCTGGTTGTCTGCTAGTCTATAGGTTTTCTTTTCAGTACTTATAGTCATTATGAAAGACACCAATCCAGTTATCCTCTTAGATAGTAAAACAAAGTCAGTAAAGAATGCAGAACAAATACCACAATGAATCAGTCACCTGGAGAGGATGGTGATGTTCAGGTAACCAATGTATACTCTAGAGTCTAGACAAGGAAGGTAGGTAGCGAGAATGCAGTTGTCGTGAGGAGACAGGGAAGTGAGAAGTGAAGTCAATCTTCAAGAGTAGGATCATAAAACATTCAGCCATTCATCCCATATTTTTTAAGCCACTTACTGCCCAACTGAACATTTAATCGGACTCAAGCACACTGTAGAGCACAGTACAAACATCAGAGTCTTGTAACTTCTGTGAAATGACACCAAATCTGTACATACAGGTACTCTTCAGAGTTAGTTTATACAACCCAGCCAGCTCAACATGGTACTATTTTAGCATTTAATCAAACTGATTCATCAGAAATAATACATGGGTAGCCTTCACCAGATATCCCAACCAAGGCTCCAGCTTCCTCTAGGATACATGTCCTAAATATAACACATACTGTACATGTACGATGCTGTGTGGTATAAACTCTTCCGATTCCCTATTACAACACACAGTTGAATAACCCTGATTTATCTTACAGGTAACCGGTAGAGCCTGGATTTATTAGCTTTGATACTTCAATAAGAGACCTGGTTTTTTTCTTTTCACTTGGATCATGTGGGACAAAGTCAATAGCCCAGGGTAACTCTTCTCTTATAGGCATCATTGACAGAATACTGAAGCAAAGTCCTTAGATAAACTTGCCCACTTTCCTTCACTACGTATGAAAAGTGCTTACTCACTAATGTTTGGGAAAGAGTTTATCTAGCACATGATGCATACATACCATAAAAAGGCAATGCGCAACCCAGAGAGGAGATGTCAAGGGTCAATGGAGCTGCCTCTGGCATTTGATACAAATAATAACTCTCTGGTCCTCAACATAATGTTACTGAAAACTGAGTGCAATAGATCTAGTTAGTCCAGGGTAACATTTATGTTGGAGTCATGAGAGAGAAATACATTCCATGCAGCCGGACCCTGGTGAAATTTTGCAAGAAATTCTTATAGCATTTTCAAGATATAGTTGTCACAATTTTTACCTTTAAGCAAACAGGTGTCACATCATACAGTATAGTAGTTTGCACAGTATACATATCTTTCTTGTGTACAAAATAGCTATACATCTTTGCACTTAAAGAAATTTCACCACTTTTGCATTATATCGTTTTGGGACACTATACTGGATAAATTATTCCGTGGAAATTAGATGTACCATTTATTTGATAATATACTTAAAATTAGTTTGGGAAAAACATCTTCATTCCAGGAGAACGTTTTTACTTTGGGAGTTTGGGGTCATTTCTAATCTTATTATTTGAGAAAGACCTCTACTGTAGGTTTGGCAAATTATATCCTTGGCGATGAAATGTAAACAACTTGTTTAGAAAGAATCCCTATTCACAGTAGTTTAATAGCTACACCCCCACACTTGCATGCTTGCAAAGACAACAGCATTTCCATGGTAACTGAACATCACTAAATATAGAACAGAACTTGCAGACTCAAGAACAGATTACTATACTCAGATCAAATCTAATTTAAGCAGCTCTGGTAATCATGTACAGTAACTATAATCCTCAATGGCATGCAAAAATCTCTCAGTCAACAGTTTGTTGGCAAATATTATCACTCTACCATACAATAGGTTGGTATTAATCCTTCTATTCCAACTGTACAAAAGAACAATAGCAACAAGCTGAGTGTACATCTGCTAATAAAACACTATACATGTATACACAGTAGTACTACTACTGTAGTACTGTACAGTGCGTGAGTGTACCTGTCCAAGCTTTGAATAGTGTAGTATCTGTTCCCTTTCCAGGGGAATTGTGATACACACCTGATGATGATGATCACACAGTCAGTCTCGATGCAAGGGGACTGTGGTTGAGAGCGGATCAGTGTTCGGTAGTTTGGTTTTCGTGCCCAGGTTCTTTCCTGGGTGACTTTTCTTAAAAAGTATTCTCCTGTATTCCATGCTACTGTACTGACAAACAAATCCTAAGTAAAGTATTATGAACAAACCAAAGAATTTCTATGCTCACCCCAAGAGGTGTACAGTAGCCTTGGTAAGACAAAGACAAAAGAGTCAGCTGAGACATTTAAACAGGAACTTAACTTTCAGACAAATTGAGCCTTCCATTTTCATCAGCACAGCTTGCAGAACGAATCCATACATAGGTTGTACTGAACCTCCAGACTAGCTTCAAGTTTCATTCCTTTTGGCTAGGATCATATACAACTGTAATGTACTATATAGTACATACATGGTCGTACTCCTATGGGTACAGTATGGATGTACAGTAAGGGGTCTGGGGTTGATAGTGGATCAAATGGTTTGGTTTTTATGCCCAGGTTCTAGCTATCCTAGAACATTTGTGTAAAGCAGGTTACCCAGGGCATATGTCCGCAAGGGTCCATGAGAGAGAGTTCAGTCTTATCAACATTGTTATGATACTGCACTACACACATTGCCATGATCACAACATGTTCACAAAGCTGGGGCTGGGGCTGGGAGTGTAGAGATTCGATGCAATAAAGACATTTGGATAGTTTGTTCAGTTACCCAGGTTCTACTGTACCTTGGCTGGTTTTTCTTAAATTTTAGTTACTGTACACAGTGTACAGCTAGTGCAACAAACTAATTGAACCCTTATTTGCCAAATACAAACTGGATGGCTCTGAATGGACTACGGTCAACCACGTTTACAGAACTTTCAACCCATTACAATCACTTTGTATCCGTGCACTATCTGATGCATTGTTTAATATACTTGTTGGCCTTAAAATACAGTAATCTTGACCATTTCTTTCTTACTTGCATAGAAAGGCTTACAACAAGAGAGAGAGCCAGCAGATGAGGTTTAGAAACTGTATAATGAAAGTACCTTACACTGACATTACATTATCAGAGAGAGATCAATTCTAGTTGAGAAGAGAGTAATGAAAAGTGCTCACTTTTATGACATTTATTTCTTAAATATTTATCTTCCTTCATGTAACATTTCATTACAACTGTCTGTAAGATCTTGACCTCAGTGGTGATAAAGTACAGTATCCTAACTGATAAATTGTACTGACAGTCAGATGTACAGTACTTAGGCTTTTGCTGATGGCACACACAGTTACACCAAAACTGGCATACACAGTATGCACTAACATGCAATGCAATTGTACAGCAGTACTAGACAGGCTGTGCACGTATAGTAGCTCGATATATCCTTGTAACATAATTACCACTTAACTGTACGCTTCACTGTTCATGCAAACAATTACCTTTTTCCTGTAGAGTTTCTTATTTTCTTAACTTTCAAAAGTATCACAACACAGGACAGGCCTAACTTCTTATTTGGATTGAAAGTTAAGTACTGTACTGTACTGACAGTGGCACAAAATCAATAGTGATTATTGTTTTAACTGTTAACATTAGAGTATTTGTAACAGCTGGTAATAGACATGACATCAGGGCTGACTTGTAAGGATTGACAGACTGTAAAACTGGTTAAAGATTAAATTTATTGTCAGGCAACCAAAAACCTTGTGTTTGTCTGATAGACAACCAGTCAAGTTCCTGTCCCTTTAAATGGTTACTTTAACATAGGATCAACTCTACCTATCTAAGGTTTTGCAAATTATGAAAGAGGACAAAAATAAGCTAATATCATTAAATTGTTGCACACAAAATTGTCTGTTTTGAACAATACAGAAAAGTCACTAATTTCATGCGGCCACGTCTTAAAACGTGAGGAACACTTTTGTGTGAATATTACATACAAAGTACTGCTACATCGAGGTTGACATTATAAGCTAAAATGTTGTGACATTTTGCAACATTTTCTGACATTTTGTAGGCCGCCGATTAGCCCAACCTCAATGTGACAGCACGTAAATGGTTTGGTCACTGTGACACAACTATGCAAATAACAACCTTCAGTACTTCATAATGACGCCTTAAAGTGAACGACGGTCACTTGTTGAGCGTGACTGAGACTTGTCAAAACATGCAGTTGATATGTCAGACTGTATTATGCTATTGTTATGTACAGCACAGTACCTGGTATTTAAAGTTAAAAGTGAAAGTTTAATGTTAACACATTTATGCCACACTACAGTACAGAAGGGAAAGAATAGGCACATCACATTAAACCTATTGTACATGCAGCAAGGCATTCAGTTTATAGCAACAGAAAGTGAAAATGAATTAAAAATAACTCTTTGCTAAATCTGTAAATTGCTACTGCTCTGTTAAATTTCATGCTTTGTCAAACATCTTCTATGAAAAGAACATTGGGAAACCACCTTGTAATGGTAAATCAATTTTTATAATTTACTAATTAAAGTATTGCATAGTTTGCAATCTATATCCTACAGTTGAGATAATTGCAGTAATGTTACAGTAACTTTAGTATAACCATATATAATATGACATCACCAAAAGTGTGCAAAACTCATCAATATTAGACCTTCCATGGGGACATGTTCAAACAAAAGAATGATGAAAACACAGTAACACACTGAAATTTCTGACAAATTGCACAGCACAAGAAAGCAGAGAGTGTTCAAACTTTAACCCATTCAAGAAGAGTAACTATGATTAAATAGACTTTCCTGATCTGCATAGCTACTTGTAATTGAAAGATAGCCTTGGAAGTTGATCAAATTGAGTTGAATATTTGTAGTCTGCATAGAAATGGAATCCACAAAAAACAAGATAAGAAGGTCTCCTTATGAGTGAGGTTGTTCAGTCTGCCAGCCATTTCATCCTAACATTATTTGTAATGAACTGTAATAATTATTAGCCACGGTAGAGTATGCCTGTCTTTGTTTTTACATCTGTTTTACTGAACAGCAAAACAGTTGCTTATAATTTCAAAATTGGATTTAAATCAATCTGTGAAAGTAGGACCCATGTACAGTACTAGCCTAGAGCCGGTAGGTATTACAGATATAATAGCTAGGGAACTAGTTTAACTTTTATTGCTATTGCATGTTTTAGTGAGTGTGTTAAACTTCCTTTCATAAAAGTAGGATATTGGTAGCCACATGTGCAAATAACACAACCAGTCACTCCAGCAGAAACAAGCAAACACTAATTTCAATCCACTGTCAAGATTTAAAATGCAAAGGGTTTAAAGCACATACAACGTAATAGTTCAATGTTAGGCTAAGACTAATTTAGTAGACAAAGGCCTATTATTGCTGTGCATAAATGACAAGCTGTTTGTCATAGCAATGTATAACTAGGCCAAAGACTGAAAACTTTCATCTATGCTTACCTGCCCAGCTCATTCAACACTTCATAATCTTTGCTAAACTCCCCGTCTCGATAATGGTCTGAGGTCCCTTCTTCTATTATGCGACGAATTATCATTGTTCACAAACTTGATGCAAATCGTAGGATAAGTTGTACAAAATGCTAGGTGCAACTGTTCTATCTTGGCGTACTATGCATGCTATCCCTGCCAAGAAGGCGCAACAAAAAGTGCAATTTATCCACTGCTGCAGTGACAATAACCTGACACAATGAAGGGTGTAGGCCTAACTTACACTACAACCTTGTACTTTGTTGTTGTACAGTACTACAGGTTAGGCCCTTCAAACTTAGAAATAATATGTAATGTTGGCACGAAATATCCGAATTTTCAAAAATCCAAAGAAGGTCCTATTAGACGTTGATTATCCCTTTAATACCTTCCCACTAGCATGAAAATATTCTTGCTCGGAAAGCATTATTTTGGATCCTGGGACTCGATTAATTTGTAACCGTTCGTTTCTTTCTCCTTCTGGAGTATGTGTGTTTTTAAATTGAGAAAAGTAAAAAACACATGTTGGAGTTTAAAATTACAGCTGTTAGTATACGGAAGCTTTAAAAAGTCATTTAGGTTTAATATTTACAATTACAACTTCGCTAAAGAGTTTCAACTTTAAACGTAATGAATATAAGTTTAAATGAATACAATTTCCATAAATTTATTCATTCAAAAATACAGCAAGAACGAACGTTTAAATATATAATAGGACTTAAAATGTTCAAATTGTTTCACCTAATGGCCTTCATAGATGTCCGTAGTTATAATTAAAATTGCATTGACAACACGGGTGAGTCATATATAACTTCAAATGAACTCGGATTTTACCGGTATGTCTGCATGTGTTGTAGGTACCAGGCGCGTATCCAGGGGGGGCGTTGGGGGCGCGCGCCCCCGGGTAAGAAAAAGAGGAGAAAAAAGAGGGGGGAAAAGAGGAGGAAGGAGAGGAAGGAAGGGAAAAGAAAACGAAGAAGGAGAGAAAAGGGAGAAAAGGAGGGAGTAGAAGAAAAACGCCTAGACACCGGGAAGAGAAAGAGGAACAGTCATAATTACAGCGCTGATCCCTAATATATACACAGGGTAGCCAGTGACGGATCGAGGATTTCGGTAGGGGCGTGCGCCTCAGCTTACCCCTTACACCG